>JACXGM010020118.1:0-17997 GCA_016801145.1 Umbra pygmaea | reverse complement strand
TCCTCACGGATGACTGAGCTTCTCACCCTATCTCTAAGGGAGACGCCCGCCACCCTCCTGAGGAAACCCATTTCGGCCGCTTGTACCCTGGATCTCGTTCTTTCGGTCATGACCCAGCCTTCATGACCATAGGTGAGGGTAGGAACAAAAACTGCCCGGTAGATTGAGAGCTTTGCCTTCTGGCTCAGCTCTCTTTTCGCCACAACGGTGCGATACAATGAGTGTAGTACCGCCCCCGCTGCGCCGATTCTCCGACCAATCTCTCGTTCCATTGTTCCCTCACTCACGAACAAGAACCCAAGGTATTTGAACTCCTTCACTTGGGGTAAGGACTCATTCCCTACCTGGAGTAGGCACTCCATCGGTTTCCTGCTGAGAACCATGGCCTCAGATTTAGAGGTGCTGATCCTCATCCCAGCCGCTTCACACTCGGCTGCGAACCGATCCAGTGAGTGCTTAAGGTCACAGGCCGATGATGCCATCAGGACCACATCATCTGCAAAAAGCATCGATGAGATCCTCAGCCCACCAAACTGCAACCCATCCCCACCCCGACTACGCCTTGATTTATCAAGCTAAAATCTGCTATTTCTTAGATGTTGATCAGCCAATTCAAATATAGAAAAGTAAATATTCCTACATATCCAGAAGAACATCATTTACATTGCAGGTCAAGAATGTGTAATATTTATTAGATATCAATTGTTTACATCTCCTTCCCTACCCAGATAGCCAGAAGTGTCGGCCCAGATCCGGGCCACATCTGGGCCAATTTGGATCTGGGCCGACACTTCTGGCTAGCTGGGTAATTAGGTGAGAGAAACACGTTTGTAAACGCGAACCCAAAAGATGTTTGTGTTCGATTTGCCCTAACTAAGCATTGCAGATGTTTTGTGTAAGATGAGAATGTCTGTTTGAAGTGACTTTTTCCAAAACAGGGATAATTACCTAATCATATTATTCTGTTAAGGTATTTTATTGCTTTATTATAATCGGTACACAATTTGCTGTACATCAATGTAATCTATTGAACAAAATATAAATAGGCTACATCGTATTTCCTTTAAGTTATATTTCTTAACATTAGTATGTCAGAACTCAGAAATACCACTATTTTGTTCACCCAGAAGTTTTGCAAACTACCGACATTTGTCTTTCCTCTCTTTCAGAGGCTAGGTCCGGGGCGTTCCTCATGCCGTTTTCTACAGTTACAGTATGCACCGAATTGCATCCTTCATTCTTTCCTGTACTTAAATGTACTGGTATTGGTATCGGCCCATCCCTAGTTAAGGCCCTACTAGTAAAAATATATAAAAATCCATCAAACTCACCAAAGCTGCTCATTATTTGAAGACGAAGTCCATCCTCCTTTCTCTTTTAAAAAGACTTCTATGATGCGGTTGTACAACACATCTTTGTGTTAAGTTCCAATAACATATCTTGCCCAGTGCTTAGAGTCGATCCTGCCCAGTCCTATATTCGCCACCAAAGCTACTTCTTCACCTCCATCTGCCATTCTGCTAAAAGTAAAAAATCTAACAATCTAAAAATTGAAAGTTTAAAGAAATCGGAGACAGGAGAGCTAAGCTGGGAGAGCTAAGCTAGTTCTTGTTCCGATGGCGAACTGTTTTTGACATTTTTTTGCTGAACTTTATTGAACTGCCCCACCTATCAGCAACAGAAACGATGCTGACGTAAGGCTTGCAGAAACGCTTTACTTGGTCAAAGAACACACCCAACATGGTAAAGTCGAAATCTGATTGGTTAAAAATATGACAATCAACAACATGGTCCTGATGGGCTTCAACAGCAGACGGTATTCACTCGGAATTCTGAAGGCCCTAGTCTACCCGGAGACAACACAGATGAAAAAATCTTATTGGATAAAAGCTTTCATTTATATGAGCTGCATTAAAAGCCATGCAACTGAAAAGAACGTACTGTAGCGATGAAATTACCATATAGACTAATTTAAATGAACTTTGTTAAATATATATAGTGCTAATAAAAAAATATATTAAATAAGTACAAAAATACATTTCTGATTCTGATTATCTTTGAGCCTGCAGAGAAGGCCTTGCTGGCCCTGACGGCCCACCACTGCATACAACCCCACAGAAGAACACTGCCACCGCAATGCTTTACTGTGACTAACATGCATTTTCCATTGTACTCTTCACCCTTGCGAAGCCATAGAGTTTGGATGCCATCAGTTCCACAAAGATTAACCTTTGTCTCATCTGACCAAAGTAAGGAGTCCCAATATTCTTCACCTTTGTCAACATGGGCCCTGGCAAGTGCTAAACTGGCTTTTTTGAGCATGGGCTTCAACAGTGGCTTCTTTCGGGGACGACACTTCAAGTGCATAGCCATGTGTAGTGATTCCTTCAGAGTGAATACTGCGAATTTGACTGCAGTAGATGTGAAGGAAATGCAAATAGGTTGTGATAAATCAGCAGGTGCACATCCTAATTATGCTTTTAAATGAAAGTTTGACTCAACCTAAAGACATTAGGTTGCATTTTGGCGAGAGTTACACTGTAGTTTAGTAGGAATAGGGTTCAGTTGACAGCTGGTAGGTTTAGAACCTATGACTTTGTGAAAGTGTCAAGCGATACAGTTATAAAGACTTTAGTGTCCTAATTGATCCATGGTTTGGGAAGTTCCGAATTGAACAGATCAACCCACTGGCAGAGTGGGTACCCTGTGCAGCGCACACATTCAATCTGGTGGGGGTTAACACTGTGAACTGCTGTGTGGAGACTGAACAGTTTTTCAGTTTTGTGTAAACACTGTTTAACTTTTCATCAAAGAGCACTTCACGCTGGCAAATGATCAAGGCGCGGTACGGAGAATTTAAACTTTAAAAATGCTTTCCAATACCAGGTGGTCAGCGCACACGGTTGCAACTAATCTCTGTGTCAGAATTACGTTGGTATTCAGCAGTCATTATTAAATGTTGCTGTTATTGAGAACCAGAATTTGAGCACAAGAGAGGAGGCCAGGGTACTGCAAAAAAAAGATGAACTGCATTTATGTGCAACGTGTGGAATGCCATTATTCAACGTTTCAAAGGCGTGAGCACGACACTACAAGCAGTAGAATTGGACTTGGGCAATGCTGTGGATCTGGTTTGGTCAATACGTGAATATGTAGCAGGCCTACGGGATCAGTTTGACAGCTTTGAGACAGACGCAAAGAACATGTCCCCCACTGTGTCCGATGAGTACAAAGCAGACACTCTACGAAAAAGAAAAAGAAAGAGACAGGCTGACGAGTCATCTGAACCTGAGTGCCAGCTGTCAGGAAGCAGATGCATCTGTTTATATATTATCTTTGTGATTGACCGGCTAGTGTCAGAGTTGGACCAAAGATACAAGTCATATAATGGTGTGTATGAAAACTTCGGGTTTTTAAACAGATTTAACTCGATTTCCCCCCAAGACCACCGCTTAGCAGCATCAAGCCTGCAGAAGAAATACCACAGTGACTTGGAAGAGGAATTGTGGAGGAAGCGGTACAGTTCAGGGAGTTTGTACAAAATTAGAAGGTGAACAGCATGTCGACGTCAAGTTTTCTTAGAAGAAAACCCCATGCAGTTTTTCCCAAAACAGACAATGCTCTGCTGCTGTTCCTGACTGTGCCAGTAACCAACGTGAGTGGAGAGCGCTCCTCCTTCTCTAAACTGGCCTGGGTGAAAAATAGATTGCGATCAAGCGTGCAGCAAGACCGGGTTAGTAACCTCACACTTATCTTCATTGAACACAAAATTCTTTGTGAGTTGGATTTCAAGGACATGAGACTGGGATGGAGATTTATCCTCCAACAAGACAATGATCGAAAACATAAAGCAAAATCTACAATGGAATGGTTCACAAATAAACATATCCAGGTATTAGAATGGCCAAGTCAAAGTCCAGACCTGAATCCAATCGAGAATCTGTGGAAAGAACTGAAAACTGCTTTTCACAAACACTCTCCATCCAACCTCACTGAGCTCGAGCTGTTTTGCTAGGAGGAATGGGCAAAAATTTTTGTCTCTCAATGTGCAAAACTGATAGAGACATACCACAAGCGACTTGAAGCTGTAATCACAGTAAAAGGTGGCGCTACAAAGTATTAACTTAAGGGGGCTGAATACTTTCACAAGGCGCGGTATGTTATATTGTCAATCTATTGGAATAGTATCATCTATTGTTACCTGGCATTTAGGTGCTGTCCATGGTGCTGAATCATGTGTGTGTGTTTGTATGCACGCACGAACATTGCAACTGTGTGATTGATTCACAGGGCCCACCACCCACCGACAGCAAAAAAATGACTTTTTCCACTTTGATGATTTTGTTGTAGTTTACCCATTGCTTTGTTAAGATCTGATTTGGGTCACCGAATTTGCCGTTACGGGCAAAGACATCTTGATTGCGGATGTGACGATTTTAGACGAGAGGGAGGAGTAATCTAGCTAGCTAACAGATATTAATTCGGATGCTAATGAAAAACAGTATTAAAACATAATGTAAAACAAAATGTAACGTTACTTACCAGAAAAACACAAAATGTCAACTCCTTTTCCTGTCTTGTTGTACAACCTAACACCATAACCACGCCCTTAATGCCCCTTTGCTTTATCGACAATTTTAAAATCAACGACACCATAATTAAAAACATTAACATCATGATAAATTGCAGAAGGCTTAAATCTAGCGATTGAGACCATATACTCATTATGAAAATGTTTACTGAGTTAATAAATCAAGTATATTATGTCTCTCATTCTCATAGACTATTACAGAAACCAAGCAGAAACCATCCTCAATGTGGATGTTAAGGTGCTTGCAAAAGTGTTAGCAAGGCGCCTAGAAGTGTCCCTCCCTTCAGTCATCTCAAAGGAACAGAGCGGCTTCGTTAAGGGTAGACATTCATTTGCTAATATTCGGACCATGTTTAACATTATCTATTCCAAATGCTATTCAAAATCTCTGGAACTTGTGGTATCGCTTAGCCTGGGAGAACCCCGTCGGACTTCAGGCAAATTTAGATTTGCTCTGCAAGTCAGTCTGGCCAAGTGCCCATTCAAGCCCATTTCCAATTTTTCCAAATCGAGGCACCAATCACAACCGTTGAGGCGGGCATTGCACAATGACGATAGCGCAGCTTTATACTGTCATTGGTTGAAGCAGACAATTACAACGATGGCAGCTGTAATGAAACATCCGCAATATCACTCGTTCGAATCAGCTATTCCGTCTGTTTTAAGCGATTTGAACATTTCCTTTTTGTTAAAAACCGAGCAAAGAACAACACTCGAAGCCTTCTTATCTAAAAAAAGATGTTATCGTGGTCTTGCCGAGTCGAGCCAATTGCGCCAAAGGGCATTTGAGCGGCATCCGTTTGGAAATGGGCTGTGAATGAACCTTGCCCAGACTCACTCATAGTCAGAACTGTGACGGGTCTGGTGTTAACCAGGCTTGGTATCGCTTGGTGCTGAGAAGGCATTTGACAGACTTAAATGGTAATATTTATTTGTCGCTCTTAAAAAGTTTGGTTTTGGTTACAAATTCATTGCTTGGATTAGGCTGCTGTATGCATCCCCACAGGCCAGTGTCTGTACCCATGATAATCATTCTGACTACTTCACCCTAGAACGTGGCACGAGGCAGGGCTGCCCTCTTTCTCCCCTACTCTTAGCCATCGCTATTGAGCCCCTTTCGGTGGCTTTACGGGCCTCACCCACCTTCCAAGGTGTCTTACGGGAGGGAATTGAACATAAGCTGTCATTATATGCTGATGACTTGCTGATATATGTACACAATCCAACAACGTCTATAATAACTATCCTTTCCATTCTGGAGGATTTCAGTTCTTTTTCCGGTTATAAGCTAAATCTTCCAAAAAGCAAGTGTTTCCCAATCAATCCAGCTGCATTACTGCTCCAGCAGACATGTTTGTATATTTCAACTTAATTATTTGGGTTTTTAATACCTAGGTGTGAATGTGACCCGATCACTGCCAGCCCTTCTTTCAGCTAACTTTCCCCCCCTTCTCCTTTAGATGAAGGCAGATTTTAAAAGGTGGGGTAACTTACCACTCTCTCTCATAGGTAAATTCAATGCTGTTAAAATGAATAGCTTGCCTAAATTCATGTATCTTTTCCAAACTATTCCTTTGTTCTTACCTATGTCTTTTTTTAAGGCAATTTACCAGGCGGTCTCTTCTTTTATTTGAGCTGGAAAACCACCAAGAATTAGCAAGTTTTTACTTCAGCGATGTAAATTTAGCGGTGGGCTTGCACTTCATAATTTTCTATATTACTATTGGGCTGCCAATCTTCAGAAACCACTCTTCTGCCTGCACTCCCTAGACACATCCTGGTGCCTGCAGCCTACTAGAAGGTCTTTCCTGCTCCTCCTCCTCTCTCCCTGACTTATTATGCTCCGGTCTCCCAACATCTCCCTCTCGTTACTCAGACAACGTCCACACTCAAAATTTGGTTCCAGTTTCGACAACATTTTATGTTCTCCTCTACATCCATTTTGGGCCCTATTAATAGCAACCACATAAATACTCCATCTGTGGTCGACAGTGGTTTTACTCTCTGGGAAAATAATGGCATTAAAACGTTCAATGATCTTTGTGAAAATTTAGTTTTTTCTAGTTTCTCTAACCTGGCTGTTAAACACACTTTGCCTGCATCTAATTTCTTTTGTTATCTGCAGATGAGACATTTTGTCTCCTCTGAATTTGTTGACTTCCCTTTACTAAACCCCCACCCAGCCCTGGAATAAGCTATTGACATTTTTCCCCGAACAGAAATCAGTAATTTCACAAATCTTTATTTAAATTATGTCTTGTGATAAACACTCTAGTAATATACCTAAGACTGATTGGGAGCAGGAAATGGGTCTTGAATTTTCGAAGGATTTCTGGAATAAAGCGATTGACAGAACGAGTTCCACTTCATTTTGTGCTCGACTTGGACTCATTCAGTTCAAGGTGACCAACAGAGTTCATTACTCGAAGTCCAGACTGTCCAGAATGTATCCCACAGTGATGGATGTGTGTGACAGATGTCATTCCTCCCCATGCAACCTCTACCATATATTTTATACTAGCTCGAAATTGAGTTATTCCATAGCCTTTCCAATGCAATAAAAATTAATTAATTAAATCATATGATGCTCCTAGTCCACAAAGTATAACCTAATTTTGTTACTGTATGTAAAATGTATTTGTATGTATGTTATTGTTTGTTGGTTTGTCTAGGTGTTTTTGTGTTGGTTGGGAGTTTGGAAGAGTTGGGAGGGTCGGGATAGGTAGCAAGGGGTGGGAGGGAGGGTCGGGGATTATGTTGGGGCCTTGGGGGGGGGGTGAAAATCGTAAAAATTTACTTATATATTGCAAGTAACAGTGTCCTTACTGTTCTCTTTTTTCTCTATTTTCATAAATATTTTTTTTGCTATCACACATTCCTATTGTTTCTTTACACACAATACAATTGCATTTTGTTACAATTCACTAGCTTTATAATGATGTAACAATGATTATTGTAAAAATAAAAAAAACGTGGGATTGGAAATGATGCATATTTTAGAACAAAGACAATACCTAGGTCGAATACTTAAAGCTGATCCCTCCCATAAAAAAAACTATGATTATTGTAATGCATTAAAACGAGTGCTATTATTTAGAAAAACTAAAATCAGAGTTTGCGTTGCTGGCATAATGCCTGAGGTATACTCAACGTTCCCGACCAGGCGCGCGCCAAGGTGACTTTAAAATGACGTAGATTTTGCTGGCGCGCAGGGACTTAGAGCACGCGAGCCAAGGGTGTGCACCACTCTTTTTTTCAGCAGCATGCGCCAAAGCGGAAACAGGAAGCATGGACGAGTTTGAGGGCACAGTAAACGACTCATAATAACACAGTTAATGGTTCATAATAAAACTGTAAATGGTTCAAAACAACACAGTTAAGATAATCTTAGCCACTGTTGACAATAACGTCAATGCTGCTGCAAGTTCTACCATTGCTTAACTTTTTCTTCTTCTTCTAGTCCGTAGAAATATCAAAGTCGGGAGCCTCTCCTCAGTTGCGACACCTCTGTTCAGGAGAAGACTGCAACTAGTGTTGCGAGAACCACGCACAAGAATAAATAGATACGGTGCTCCCATGACGTCACTTTGGCGCGACAGGTCGGGAACATCTAGTGTACCACACATTTAAGCCACTTTCCGACCGCAGGGATTATTGCAGTTCCTAGAACATAATTTTCCTATAACCCTTTTTTTTCTTGTGTTCTGACAGGAGAAATTTGGGGATTATTTAGTTCCTCGCACAGCAGTTCCTATTACTCTTTCAGCTCCAACTTCAGAGCAGGGTCTTTCCATTTTCCCAGGTCTACGTTGATTGGTCCAACTCAAATATCACGCCTGTCATTTCGTTTGTCTGTTGCGTATATTAGATATCATGCTGGAGCTATCGTCTGCTGTGTTTTTCTGTTAAGTAGCTACTCAATTTGACTCCAGCCTAGTTTTTAAACGCCGCCGTTCAAACTCCGTTATAAGGACATATCAGCAAAACGTTTTTTTTTAAATTGTATTGGATGTCGTTTGCAGCTTTCTCATGCGCCTGTATTTTCTACATTAGTAAAATGTGTAGCTCCAATTTTGCTCCATCTTTTGAGATCAACAACGTGCACACGTGCAGGCCAAAGTTTTTTTTGCGGTGATTATGGTGATGAGCTTAGCCCCGCGGTAGGGGTCACGTGACTGAGGTATTGCGGTAATGTGGTAACCGTCTCAGCCACTGTAACAAGTTGTGTTGTAGAAAATGGAGGCAGATTGCAGGAGCTTCTCCATCGTCGTGGTTTTATTTAAATGACGACAGGTATAAATAATAATAGCACTTGGAGGGTACTGACAGAAGTCTTAGGAGCTGCACAACAGATATATATAACGTCTACTATACTAATTACGCGGTATAGGCGTGATGACAAACATATACCGTACGCCTGGCTCTACTTACTAACTGAGATTACCTACGACACTGATAGTGGTGAAGACACAATCACACAAAAAGACGAACCCTCAGAGGGAAACATAAATACACAAACACTTAATTGGAGACTGGGATCAGCTGGTGAAGTGATAATGAATGATAACACAAGACAGGTGTACTAAATACATCTGTAGTAGGGAGGTAAAAGGATACAATTAATGTGCACTTATGAAATTAAAGCATTAATGATTAATATATTTCCTTTTCTCCCCTGTTGCAATAGTCTGAGTTGAGAACGGAGAAATGCTTAATAAATGCTTATCGAGGATTGATAGTATAGCCGTTGTTGATATTTCCTATCTAACTATCTGACCTCATAATGATCATTTATCCGTGTGTGTAAACAGCTACGGAATGAAATACTAGAGCGACCTGGGAAAACTTAATCGCTACCCGCTATACTCAGAAAACAGTGCGTAGGCTACCTAGCTTGAACTGAGTGCATGATAAGGGCTGAAACATAGAGCAGGCCGCAACAATATAGCTTATGTTCCCATTAATGTCTTCACCGGAGAGGTTCTGGGAAATTATTTAGAATGTCTATGACAGAACTTAGTAAGTGAATAATATTTAATTCCAGTTAAAGGGCATCGATGTACACCACTTTAACGGGACATAGAATTATACAATACAATACCAAGAATTTCCTGTCGTCTAACACTTGTAAATATGATCTACGATCTAAGCATGTCTTATACGGTTCAGTCTATTACAACATTTATTCAACACATTTGCTATGGCACGCACTGACGTGGGCCAGGAGAATAGTTAAAGAGAACTCATCTGTTTAACCTTAAACAAAGACTTATATTTCCCCTCGAGAGGGGACACCCACAACTCCCGCTGCATACGAAATAAAGATCAGTTCACTGGCTGGAATTGGAGAACAAAAGAGTACATTAACAATTAGATTATGTGTTGCCTTGGCTGCGCTATTTGGGCTGTAACAAAAGGACTGGGTTATAACATTTGACTATGCTTGACTGTAGAAAGCTAGCATTAATCTCTTCTTGTCGCTCTGTGGAGAAAATCATATAGCCTTGCATGTAGTAAAATTAAAACTCCCTTTATGGGATGATCCAGCAAGCCCCAAAGTGATATATCATGATATAACAGTATAATGTTGAGATCTCAGCTTCTTGTTTGACTACCCATAGTGGTGGTTTGGCCCCCCTTCCTTCTGGGCCTCACTCCGGCAGTCGTCAAGAGTGTGAGAGACTGGTAGTTCTTAGACAGCTGCTATAATCAGTCCTGTGGAACATCTAAAAATCCACTACACATGGACTGGATCAAAATAGAAAAAGGTCCAAGCCTGCCACAGTAGGGCAGCAACCATCCTGTGGTCAGTCCCATCACGGATTCATGACAGCCCTATTGCCAAATACTAAAATATTATCTGCACTGACTACAAGGTCTGTTAACAATTCTGGGAACACATTGAGGAACACTGTATATGGTCCAGGGGGCCTGTAAATAGTGAGTATAAAATATGATTGAGGATAATGTATAACATTCGTAATTAATACCTTGAAAGAGAGGTGTGGACTGGTGGTGGTGCAAATGGGAGCATGTTGGTTTCCCTGTTAAATATAATGACGAAGGAAAGAGGTTAGTGGATAAAACCGTGACAGTGTGTAGGCACTGTGGCACAAGAAAGCGATATGATAGTGGAAACACATCAAGCATGGCCACGCATTTGAAGCAACATCACCCCGGTGTTTCACTGACAGGAGTGAAAACGAAAGCTGCAAAACAACCGCTTATCACCGTGGCATTTAAGCAATTAATCCGACCAGGTTAAAGCCATCACAAACGCTATGGGTGTGTTTATAGGTGCAGACATGAGGCCATATTCGGTTGTGCAAAAGGAGGACTTTAAACACATGCTGAAAGTGTTTGAGCCACATTACCATATCCCGTCGCATACGGGACATATTAAAATGCTTAATGTGAAAAAGCTTACCAGGGTTTTAATATACCTAACCAATGGTCAATCATCACCAAATTTCTCATGGCCATATCTTGTCATGAACACTTAATGACGAGGAAAAGGCATAACGTGATTTAATGTAGCCTACCTAAACGACGATCAATATTGTAAAGAAAAGGCTTAACGTGATTTAATGTACCTAAACAACAATCAATAATAATCACATTTCTCTCTCATATTTTCCCCATGTTGTTAATAAACAAATAGACATGTTATGTTTATTTGTCTTGTATTTTTTTTGCTGATCCGAAAAATGATCTGATCCGTGACTATATAAGTATATTGTTGTGCACTCGCTGAGGATGTACCCTGCAACCTGAAGGTAATATATGTTTCCGGATTGTACAATAAAACAACAATTTCCATCAAATGTCTATCTGCCTTTGGTCTCCCTCTCTCTACCACACCCACACCGTGACAAAAACAGAACCTTTTGTGTGTAAATTGATAGTTTTTGTTATAAATATTAGCAACACCTTCACTTTTTTTCACTTTGCACATTTCCAATGAATCATACAGTAGATGTATTATGTAACACATTCCCATGCAATCTTGATTCAGATGAGTTATAGCAGCTATATTAAGTGACATCATGATAATGTAGCTGTATAGAAATGTCATGTCTTGGATTTTATTCCATTTACTTAGCTTCAATTCATGGGTTCCGTAGGCAAGCAACGTGGTCCTGTAGTGCATGCAAGCTTCAGTGGAGTGTGTTGCAAATGACTGAGGTGACATGGGAAACCATCAGGGACGGACTAACTAATTGTAAATCCAGGTGTGTTCTAATATTCGAAAAAGTTTTTACATTTGTTTTAAAACCTAATTTTATCAGTTTTTTACAATTTAATTATTCTCACTACACCTTTTCTTTTTTATCTAGGTTTCTATATTTAAAAGAATAAAGTTTGTTTTAATGGAAATAAAGTTGCAGATGGAAAAGAAAGTTAAATCCTAATGCTAGTCTATGTCTCCCTGCCAAACCCAGCGCTTAAGTTGACGGAAACTGAGCAGAGAGATGGAGGCATGTCTTTTGTTGTTCATTCTATTAAGCCAAAGTGCCCATTTACATTACGAGAGCTTTTCAACTACATATACTAGACATCACGGGAAAAGCTTGAGATGAGATACAATTATATTGTGTAAACTTGTGGGTCTCTATCAAATAGCCACTACAATTCGCGTAGCCTCCAGAGGTACCGTACGAGAAGTTTTCGAAGCGCATGCCTGGGGTTTTGCAAATGTAAATCCATTTGTTCAGGAACGTCGCTAGAAATGTGTATGGGGAAATTCTTCATGTGTAGGTCAATGAGCTGGTCTGGTTCAGCTCAAGATGTCTCGCAGGACATTCCATGAGGCACCCACAACCGCGCTGTTGCTGTCACGAGACATGACAATGTCATTAAAATCAGTATGGAAATTGTTATTGAAATTATGCAAAAAACACTTTTTCCTTTTTGACAAATTTTGCAATCTAATTAGGCTCTATGTAACGTTTGTAGCAGGTAAGTTTGAGGCAGGGTCAAATCAAAGGTTTACTAAATAAGTCGGCAAAAACAATGACAATCAGTAGTGAACACTTGTTTCTGAATGAACAAAACAAAGACCACACGAGGGTGTGTAATCTAAGATATACCGACGATAAAACGAAGGAATATCTAGCGAAGGAGACAAAAAGCAGTGTGCACTGGCACCGATTCACATACGAACATTAAAATAACAACTGACAAATGTGCAGGTGAGCAGAGGATATTTGAGCAATGCTTGATTAATAGACAAAGTGGGCACAATGACGCACTAATGGTATTTCCAGATTGGTGATTAAAGGAAGGGGCGGTGGCAGCTAGTGTTCTGGGGAGTGTTACTGATTGTGACAATGAAACAGGATTGTAAACCTGTTATGTCTAATAATGAAATATGGGCCTACTTGGCTTATGACTATATTAAATGAAGGATTAAGAGGATGAACAATATAGACCTGTTTTTAACATCTTGATTTGCTATTATTTACCAAGGGTGCTTGGAGTTAGCCACTGTAATACACACTCCTCCCACAGGAGATTGACCCAAGTGTAATACCAACTTGTCTCTATGGATTATTTCTATTTCCATGTGTGTCATATACATGTAGATGAGGTACCAGAGCTTAAAACCATTAAAGAGGGTCCTTGTGTGCACATCCCATGTCTCCTCAGATGTGGCCACTCTCTTTGCCTATCTATCTATCTGTTTCAAAGACAGGCAGTGACAAAATGAGTTATTTGTTATTTGTTTTGTGAAGATTGCTCACTGCTCAGCTGATACTAAAATCTACAGTATGTTTGTCTCTCTCTCTGCTTGTCTCATGCTGTCAAAGAAATGCAGACAAGTTATTCTAATTATTTGTAATTGGCTTACTAATGATTGTGCACCATTTAACAATAAATGTATATTTTAGGTATTTCCCTGTAAAATTACAGTAGCATACTGGCAACAGACTTACCAGCTAATTGTGATCATTTGTTTTACAGCATGTATGCTGTAATATGTGTTACAGTTCTAGTTTCCTCACTGTAAAGGATATTACAGCATATCTGCTGTAAACAATATATGTTTTACAGTAAGGACTGGTAAGATATTACAGCATCTCTGCTGTAAACAATATATGTTTTACAGTAAGGACTGGGAAGATATTACAGCATCTCTGCTGTAAACAATATATGTTTTACAGTAAGGACTGGTAAGATATTATAGCATCTCTGCAGTAAATAATATATGTTTTACAGTAAGGACTGGGAAGATATTATAGCATCTCTGCTGTAAACAATATATGTTTTACAGTAAGGACTGGTAAGATATTACAGCATCTCTGCTGTAAACAATATATGTTTTACAGTAAGGACTGGGAAGATATTACAGCATCTCTGCTGTAAACAATATATGTTTTACAGTAAGGACTGGTAAGATATTATAGCATCTCTGCTGTAAACAATATATGTTTTACAGTAAGGACTGGGAAGATATTACAGCATCTCTGCTGTAAACAATATATGTTTTACAGTAAGGACTGGTAAGATATTATAGCATCTCTGCAGTAAACAATATATGTTTTACAGTAAGGACTGGGAAGATATTATAGCATCTCTGCTGTAAACAATATATGTTTTACAGTAAGAACTGGTAAGATAATACAGCATCTCTGCAGTAAACAATATATGTTTTACAGTAAGGACTGGGAAGGGAATGCAAATGATAGAGATGCACATGAAATAGCACATGGAGTGTGAAGCGGAAGTAGTACAAGTATAAAAAAATGACATATCTTGTTTTTGTCAAAACAAAAGTGACAACAAGTGCACTGGAGTGGTAACAGCAAGACAACCCCAAAAAGGGAAATGGTTTGTAGTCTCAAGAGCATGGAGATAACAGGAAATGGGCCGTTAAATGAGGAGACCTGGACAGGGCCATAGAAGGGCAGCAATTCAGCAGCAGGACCGTTATCTGCTCCATTGTGTAACGAGAACCCCAGGCATGCACAGGTCAGGGGTAAGAAAGGTGAGAAGGATATAGTGAACCCCTGACCCTATAGGGGGGTCTGGGGGCATGCTCCCCCAGAATTTCCTTTTATAAATTAAGTTAATTGCATCAATCTGGTGCACTTTGAAAGAAAAATTAAGAGGCTAGATCAATGTATAATCGTTGCTCTTTTAACCATAAAGACATTTTTGTATAGCATACATTAAAAAAAATTACACAAACAGGATTACCTGTGTTGAACTACTTTATTTTCAAAAGTCAAAAGCATCACCTACTGTAAACCTAATACACATCCAATAGAAATCAGTTATCGATGGACTGCTCAGTGTTGCAAACTTTGAAAAGAACCTCTCCCCATTCTGCCTCGGATTGGCTGTGATGTTTAGGCATTAGGAGTGAGAACCTCTGTGATGTTACAGTTGTAATCAAAATGATTCAACCCCCATTGCAAATTGGGTTGATTGTCAAAATGTATAGAAGGTCAGGTGTTTGCAATAAACAAATCAAACAAAAGCAATTAAAATAGCTCAACACAATGAATGCTTCAAGTGGTTTCCCCAAATCCAACTCAAAATGCAACTCAAAATGACTTCTCCAGGCTCAAAATTATTCAACCAGCTGAATAGATTTGCTCACATCAGCACAAATATTCAAAACAGGTGTTGTCTCAAGCACATCTGATGCAACCAATCAAGAGCTTTATTAGTTGCATCAGATGTGCTTGGAAAACAAGAAATACCTGAACTAGCTAGGAGTTTGTTGAGTGTCACGTTGGACTGCATGTTAGAAACATGGCTAAGACAAAAGAATGTTAAAAAGTTAAGAGAAGAGAATATCACCAAGTAGGGCCACAGACTGTCCAGAGGCCTCGTTTATAAAGCTGGCGTACGCACAAAAGAAGACGTGTGCAGCTCTCTACGCAATAATTGGGATTTATAAAAAGCAAACTTGAAAGGAAAATGTGCGGTCCTTCAAGGCAACTCTGACCCATGCGTACGCACAAAAAGGGGGGAAATGAGAAATGGCGACACCGCTGGCAGATGGATGAAACATGTAGGCTACTGTAGATCTGTCTGAAACTGCAAAGCATTGTGTAAACAAAATTGAAATGTCGAATGTTATGTAATTCATCCTTATAAATAATACGGTAAACAGAACAAAATCATGTTTAAAACTGATATTCTCGATGTCTCTGTCTGGCGGTGCAGATAGATAGATAACAGATGATGATAGATAGATAGATAGATAATAAATATATAATAGATAGATAGTCTTTAATGTCCATTGGGGAATATTGTTTTCATAGTATAAATGTCGTAATAAGATACAGAAACATAGTGTTCATTTATATGCATTTAGTTAGAACTATTTTCCATTTACAATTATATTAATACCGACATCTGTAGATTATCAGATACAATCAAATGGATGGTTATAAAAAGCCATGCCATCACATTGCGTAATGACGCACAATAGCTGATCTTGCACTGTTAGAAGATAATAATAATAATAGCCTAATAATTCATATTATTTATTGGCGCCTTTCATAACACTCATAACAGGATTGCTGGCGACTGGCACTTTCCAGATGGAAGTGACTGACAGGTCAGGAATATCTCAGGCAACCCTTAGCCGGGTTATGCCAGGCGTGTTAGTTGGTATAATAGGCTTGTCGCATAATTACATGAAGTTTCCATACGCGGCGGGTGAACAGGCAAACAAAAAAGCACAATTTGTAGCTATGTCCGGTTTCCCAAATGTAATCGGTGCTATTAACTGCACTCATGTTGCCATAAGAACAAAGAATGAGAATGAACATATGCTTTCATTAATCGAAAGCCTTTTCATTCCACCAATGTCAAAATAATTTGGAATGCAGACATGTTGCTGTAATGTAACCAATTCTCCCCCACCCGTGGCAGACACACTTTCGCAATGAAGTGCTAGACGCTTTGACATCGACTGATATCTGACCACTATCTGAACAATATGTTCTACTTCACATTGAGTGAAGTTGCTTTTTTTGGTTTTCCTCTGTGCTTGCCATGATATCTCAATCAATTAATATTAATTTTGGGGTGTTTTACTGACTATTTATGGCCAACTATAGGCATGACATGTAGCCGCAAAAGCTGCGCCACGTATTAGACCTGATTGAGATTTATAAAGGGAAAACTGCGTAGGACGTGCTAGCGCACAGTTTTATAAATCTGAATATTTCTTTGCGTACGCACGTCCTATATTTCGTCCGTACGCCACTTCGGACGCAAATCAACCGCAAAGTTTTATAAATGAGGCCCCAGGTGGTAACTTATGCACTGATCCAGGTCTGGGTGGAGATCACCCAAGACACCATGCTCTGTCTAGTCAGGAGCATGCCCTGACATGTTGGGAGGGCAAACAGGCACGTGGGGGCCATACACACTACTGAGTCACATTATGAGTTGAAACAGCCTATGATTTCAATTGTTTTCTTTGATTTTCAGTATGAATTTAAATACAGCTCTAATATTTTTAATTTTGGTTTCCATTGAACATTGTTTGGTCAATTTGCTCTCAACGAATTTACAGTAAAGATTTTGTTCATTGAGACCCAATGTGTTTTTTGAGTGTTTCCGTAAATCTTGAGCAGTGTACTTAGCTAGATAGGTAGGCTAGTCATTAGAAACACTTTTTTAGGGGTCCAAGCCCGAAGGGGCTGGAAACCGTCGTTGCAAAGCAACGCGGTTCACAGCTCCAGCAGGGCTGTAGAACCCTATTGTTTTTCAAAGGTTTCTTCTTATTCTTATTCTTCCGGTAAAACCGATACTACAGCCTAAACCGTACATGATCGTGGGGTGCCATTTTCAGGACTTATTACTATTACTATTATTACTATTGTCATTCCTAATTTAAAATTCTATATTGTTGTAATTCTTGTTTTTAAGCCCACTGCATAGAATCGCCGAGCCATGTCAATAAGAATTTCTCTGCATAGGATGATGTATGTTGTTCAATGCATATGATAAATAAACCACTTTGACTTTGACTTTGACTTTGACTTTGACTTTGAGATCACCGCTGGGACCTCAGACAGAAAAATTCAGCCACTTCTACCACTAGGTGGCGCTATAGCAGAAAAAAACGAGTTTGCCCTTATAACTCCCAAACCGTACATCGCACATAGAAGCTACACATATCCACGCGTTCCCTGAGTTCAGCTGAATCTTCTGACATAGGCCACGCCCATTTTCGCCGGTACTTTTATGCGTGAAAAATTGCAATTTATCGTAAACCTACTTTTTCTAACTCCTCCTAGACCGTGTGTCCGATCTGCACGAAATTTGGTATGTAGGATCACCAGACTGACGTGACAAAAAGTTATCAAAATAATGTTTATCGGATGAAAATTGCGTAAATTGCGCAAAAATAAATTTGTGTAGCTAGCTACTTAAGT
>JACXGM010020117.1:0-18023 GCA_016801145.1 Umbra pygmaea | reverse complement strand
ATAGCTGATGTGTGGTGAGTGTTCATATATAACTACTCACCTCCACCTAATAGCTGATGTGTGGTGAGTGTTCATATATAACTACTCACCTCTACACCTAATAGCTGATGTGTGGTGAGTGTTTATATGTAACTACTCACCTCTCCACCTAATAGCTGATGTGTGATGAGTGTTTATATGTAACTACTCACCTCTCCACCTAATAGCTGATGTGTGGTGAGTGTTCATATATAACTACTCACCTCCACCTAATAGCTGATATGTGGTGAGTGTTCATATATAACTACTCACCTCTCCACCTAATAGCTGATGTGTGGTGAGTGTTCATATATAACTACTCACCTCTCCACCTAATAGCTGATATGTGGTGAGTGTTCATATATAACTACTCACCTCTCCACCTAATAGCTGATGTGTGGTGAGTGTTCATATATAACTACTCACCTCCACCTAATAGCTGATATGTGGTGAGCATTCTGGCACAAAAATGTCTGCCTTGCATTGCATTGTGCTGGGTCAAGTTCATAAGCGTAATTGGCCAAATCGATTTTTTACCTAGTGAGGCATCCAGCAGGGGTCCTCATACCGGTATTTGTTATTATATGTTATTACATAATATGTGCTATTATAATAAGATGGTTTTAGCATTTATAGTAATTTAGTTATGACAGTAATAATAATATATTGTTTATGAAATTATCCTACATTTGAATCATAACAAAATGTTTATGGTATTTTAATATATGCTATTTAAGGAACACATTATATATAAAATGACATAAAGCCTGCTCTGCCTGTCTTCTTTCCAGACGTGGATAGCCTTCTCAAGTCCAGGTTATTTATTTTTTTACAAAATACTGAAACGTTAGTCATTGTGTTCTGCCATCTGTCTCTTTTATTGGCATGTTTTTATGGAGGATATTTTATAGATGAATTTGCTCTATGTTGTCCCTGCTCACCTCTCTATCGTTCTCACTGTCACACCAAAACACACAGAGAACTGAGCGCTGCTGTTTCCTGCTCTCTCATGTCTGATTACAGCAGAAATGTTGTTCTACAATCCATGAAAAATGTTCAGGTTGGCCTCTTTGAAGCCACGGTCTAGCATTTGATTGTCATGACATGCATTTTCTAAATCTTTATCGTTTATATTCCTTCCAGTGGCCTATTCTTTTCAGGCTATGCTCAAATGAAGGATTTTAGGTGGAAATTTAACATGAATATAAAAAGTGATCAGTAAAACCTTAAACCTGCACTATGTAACTTTTTTCGAAAACTGCAAAAATAATACAATAACAATGTTTGAAGACTAGTAAATGTTAGGAGCTAGCATATTGGATCCGAAGGTTGAAAACTTCAACTTAAATAATACCAAAAAACAGACAATAGCAGAATAGCAAAATCGAAATTTCACAACATCTAATTAGAAACAAATGCATATTATGCACAAAATAATGTGTATTTTGAGAAATGTATTATATTGTCCCTGTGTTATTCCTGTTTTCAGTAAAAACATATATATAAATAATAATTTTAATAATTATTTTATCTATGTAAAATTCATGCCAACAGGCCAAACGAATGAAACGTTGCATAGTGCAGCTTTAAAACAAATCTATCTGGTTTATTACAAGTTGTAACCACGAGACACATCGGGAACAGAAGCAGAGAACATTCTAAATGTCTTCTTCATGAATCACACAGAAACAAAGTTTCTGGCATCACCAGTCCAAGCCACAACCAGGGAAGCCACAACATCAGCTGGCCCAGAATCACACAGTGTCACTGATCCTGGATCAGTGTGCCCTCAGCTCTATCTGGCGTCAGCCTTTAATCATAACATTCAACAACACTGGCACACATTTGATGCTGGAAGTTAAACGGGTCAAAGGTGCCGTCAACAGAAAGTGAGGCTGCATTCAAGAAAAGCACAAGTTATTTCTAATTTAATTCAGTCACAGTCTGTTTACAGGATTACAAATCACAATATAGTTACAACAAATGTTTGCAGACTAACAAGAAAATATTTTTTATTTAAACATCCTGTTTCCCTTCCCAAAGTAGATACATCTGTCTGCATAACCCACCTCATACAATCATGTTTATGACATACCAATTCATATCAACAGTATATAAAATAAAGGAAAATAATGTATCAAATAATGTCCTACTACAAAGTTCAATTCAGCTCAGCTGATCCAACCTAGCTTAAGGGTCTGTTTCCTCCATAAATCCTTTAAATATTTTTTTCACCTTCAAGCTAGTTTAGAACTGATGTTCATTTGCAACAACAATCTGGCTAAGAAAAAGCATGACAGCAAAAAGACGGCACAAAGTTTCACATACAATACACAAAAAAATCTAAAAGAGTGTACATACTGTAAAATTAGTGCCAAAATGATATCTGAATAAAAGGTTATGTTAATAAACACCATGGTGAAGGAACAGTTAATTATAAAATTACAGTAAATGCAGAGATGTATACATGACATACAGGAGTGGTGCCGTGGAAGGGTTGATAAGTAAATCATAAATACAGATGCATATGAACATGACAAACATATCAAGTACTCTGATATGAGAGCAGCTCAGATATATTTTGCTTGAAGTCATTAAGAGTGAACCAGTGCGTCAAGGTCACAGTGGTCAGTTATACTTGGGGCTTTTGTGACAAAACGGAAGGCATTGTGATGGACTACATCTAGTTAGTTCAACATGACTGAAGTCTAGGATTAGTAGGATGTTTTCTATGTTTTTCAGCCTGCGTGACCTCGATGAAATACAACAAACTGATTCTGGATTTGCTTTTCGATCTGAGGTGGTTAATGTGTGTCTGCAAACAGATTGAGCAGTAGGTGTTGACATACTCTAGCACAGATCCGTCCAATGAGAGGAAGCTTGTCAGGCACATACAGGAAGCTTGCAATCTAGGACTGAGGAGCAGATGGAGATCATGGAAAGAGTGTTATGTGTCGTCACTAAGGTCCTGTGTTCTTTGTAGAACTTGTCCTGTTAAGGCTTAAGGGCCTAATAACTGCATGTCAGATACCCAACATGAGGTGGGTTGGTCTAGTGGTCAACAACCTCTGTCTTCTTCAGGAGGTAAACCTGTTCGAACATCATCGCTCCACAGTCATAGTGGTCTATGCTGGAGCCTCTGCCTCCTTCCTCAACGTCACTGTAACACAGTGTCTATCTAATCTTCCGGGATAACGAGCAGTCGTGGTTTATTTCATCTGAAGGTCTAGCTCGGGGCCATAGATAAAGGCTGGTAATGAGGGCCCGAACGTGCTCCTATCTGGTCGGGGCCTGTATCAACCGTGTTTCAGAGGAGATGCGCTTCTCCTGGGTCTGTCAGAGACTACGTTATCAAACACACTATGATATGAAAAACCATGGTGACCTTGGTGATGATATGAATAACCATGGTGACCTTGGTGATGATATGAATAACCATAGTGACCTTGGTGATGATATGAATAACCATGGTGACCTTGGTGATGATATGAATAACCATGGTGACCTTGGTGATGATATCAATAACCATGGTGACCTTGGTGATGATCACAGGGTCACAGTGTCACAACCTGCTATTGTAAAAAGGACTAAATAAATAGAAGGAAGGTTAGAGCCTCTAGACAAAGCATTACATGGTCATTAAGTTACGAGTACCTCCATCCCAGGTGCTATGTGAAGGAGCGGGGTCTTTCCACTTCTTTCTCGTCCTATCTGCTGTCGTCTCCAATTCTTCACGACTGTGTTCCTCTTGGCCTAAACTCACATCCTGTTATTGAACCCTGGCAGATACAGTTATGGCTCTAAAGATATGCCGCTCCCACGATGCACCTCTAAACCACACAGAGAGAGTTCCAGTCACCACAGTGACCAACCGCTGTCTAAGCTAAAATGTGACCATTGTTTTGACTCAGTAATGACTCAGTAGTGACTCAGACTCAGGTCTTTGTGGCAGGGTGAGCTGTGGTGGTCAAAAACAAACAAGAGGGGAAGAGAGTGAGGGAGGAGTGATAAAAATGCGGGGGAGGATTAGTTTGCCATGAGTGTATGGTGGCCAGATTGGAAATGTGTCCAGGACACCAGAGTTAACACCCCTACTCATACGAATACCATTGGATCTATAGTGACCACAGAGTCAGGCCACCTGTTTAACAGGGCAGTGGAATAGCCAGAGATTAAATGATTAAAACACTTGTTTGGAAAGAGGCTGATTTTATGAATGGGACATTCATGTGATTTGAACTAAATCAATAAAAAATGTATTTGCCATATCAGTTTAACTATGTAACAATGATGAGTCCTTATTTTATCCTCCACAAACTGTTCCATTGACATCTTTACTGCATCCAAAACAAAGGGCTGAATGGTTTGCCCATAATGACATCATCAGTCATCGTTTTGAAAAGCAGTGCTCTATGCTATAATAGCTGGGGAAACAGGACAGATGGAATTAAAACACTTGTTTGGCCAAGGGCAGAACCGTGGTGTCATTCTTTCTGACTGTGTGTGTTCCAGGTCAACGTCGGGCTGACTCTCATTAACATCCACACCTTCTTCCACTCCCTCTATGTCTACCTCCACTCTCCAGCCAATCAGAGGAGGATCAAGGTCAAACAGGAAGTGACAATTTCAAGGTCAGGTGTGACAGAGACAGAACAGAGACGCCCACGAGAGGTGTGTCTCTTCAGTCTCCATTCTGTTTCTCTCTCTTGACCACACAGGAGGAAGCAAACAGGCTCTGTGTCCAAAATGGCATCCACACTGTAAAAAATAGAAATGCGCCCTATCCAGTTTATATGATTTTCTGAATCATTTCCATGAACAAATGTAAGTACTATACAAGAATAATGAAAAGCATGTTACACCAACAGTTTGACTCACAAATGTAACCAAACATGCATTTGTGAGTAAATTGAACGTAGAATTTATAGTTCTCAAGCTGTGGCGCCAAATAAATATCCAATTAGAGATATGATGGTGTTTGGTCTGTCGACGTTGACAATGCACAATGGTGCTCTACTGTCAGCAAGACTCACTTGCGCAGATGGCTCAGTGGTTAGGGAGGCAGACTTGTAGTTGGAAGGTTGTTGGTTTGATTCCTGACTGGTGCCAAATGTCCTGGTACTTACTGAAAGTTGTTCTCAATATGAATGTCAGCTAAATGATGTTTGAGCTTGGAAATGTAAGTTACTTTTTTGATATTGCATTCTAGTTATCAGAGGATTTTGTTCACGTCACTGTTAACTCAACAAACAATCTTACGTTGGCACAATGATGAATTTCAAGTTGGTAGAATGAACAATTATTCGTAAAGATGACAGCATTTTTGCAGTTTGTAAAATGCCTAAAAATTTGTTGGGAAAACATAAAAATGTTAATGCAGAGGGTTGACATGGAATCTTGCGTTTTTGCAAGCTTTTATTTTTTACAGTGCAAAGCTCACTTGTCACTATAGAATTACCAACCCGAAATATGCCTGCTAACAGGTGTATTTCACTGGTCACTCCAAAGTCAACACCCCCTTGGACCATCATTCTTTTCTGGAAATGCCTCTACAATTGAACATGCGTGTCAGGCCTTTATGGAGGAGGGGCGGGACTGTTGAAGTCTGTTCCACCAATCAAAGGCATCACTGTGGGATTGTTCAGGATTGTGGGTACTGAAGTACTTATCCAAGACATCGCAAATAAAAGGCATTTATTTCAAAACAAGGTTGGTGCCCCATGAACATTTTGCGTCTATATAAACCTATACAGTTGCTTAGTCATGTCGTAGCTGGTTTTAAGTGTACCATCAATGGCTACAATTTTATGGTTTATAATCCAATTGCAACGTGATCTCTCAGAAATCCGTGATACTACCACGGACACTTAACTTCAAACTCCATGGCAGTTTCACGGAATGGCAGAAAAATCTGTGAAATAAACACAGATCCTTAACTTCTAAATCCGCGGCAGTATCACGGAATCACATGATGACGTAGCAGAGTGTAAACAGCATAGATTTTCCAGGTTGGTAGGATGGGGACGGTGGGCGGGCGTAAAAACATGCGACTCACATACCAAAGATTGCGAGTTCGAATCCATGCGGACACTTTGCATGTATTTTGTTTTCTATTCCAGCGCGATGCAGACGTGTTGCAAATATGCTTTTTTGTCCTTTCTTTCCTCACTATCACCATGGTTACAAACAATACATTACGACATAATGTTACATGGAGTTAACCGCAAGGCTTAATTGTACTTCAGTGGAATGCCAGAAGTTTAATAGCGAATGGTCAATTGTTTAAGTGGTATATAGACAATTTGTAAGAGAAACCTATTGTGCTTTGTATACAAGAGACGTGGTTAAAACCACAGTTAGATTTTGTTATACAGGGCTATAATGCGGTACGGAGAGATAGGGAAAATGGAAGAGGGGGAGGTGTTGCAACGTTCTTACGGACTGGGATGAGCTATAGAGTTATTTATGTGAGCACAGGTCACGAAGCACTCTGGGTCAAAATATGGGCTGAAATAGGCCCTAGAGGTATATATCAATTATTATTATAATCCATCTGGACAATTAAAAAGTGAAGATATTCTGGAGGATGTGGGGGGCTCTTTTCAAGATAGGGCAGTGTGGTGCGGGGACTTTAATTCTTATAACTCACTGTGGGGTAAAAATAGGACAGACGCAAATGGGGCAGTTATTGAAGAATTGGTTGACAAGCACAATTTAGTCTGCATCAATACGGGGGAAAGGTACAGGCTATAATCGTGCGGAATACGGACACAGCACTTGATCTGACTTCTGTATCCAGTGCAATGGCAGGTATATGTACGTGGAATGTGGAAAGGCATACGACAGTGTGTAGCGATTCTTTTTGAAAAGGTGATGACTGTTCCTAGATGGAAACTAGGAAAGGTTAATTGGGAAGCTTTCCGAGATGTAAGTACAACTTGGGTTCAGATACTTTAAGAGGAGGATCCAGTGGATGTAAACAAATTGAATGATGATATAGTTAGGGTGTTAAAACAATCAGCTAAGGGAAACATTCCAGAAAGTGCAGGGGCTAGACAGAACAAGCATGTACCTTGGTGGAATGGTGAATGTAGTAAACTCATAAAATGCAGGAATAAAGCGTTTAAGCAACTCAAAAGACTACATTCATTGGAAGCTTTGGTTCAGTATAAATGGGCCCTGGATATTATGAGGAGAAGCATTAGGACTCAAAAACGCATATTTTGGAGGCAGTATTGCAATAGTATTGGAAGAGACGTACAGTTGTCAGATGTGTGGGGAACGCGTAGGAAAATGGGTAGGATCCGTGGGAATGATGGTATTCCCATGTTGATTAGTGGAGACAAAATGGATGTGAACAATGTGGAGAAGGCGGAGCTTGTAGCACAAACGTTTAGGGCAGTGCATAGTTCAGATAATCTTTCAGAGGAGGCCAGGCAGAGTAGGGACAGAACCCTGATGGAGAATTCTAGAATAGCGGTTATAGCGGCAGAGTCAGGAGATCCTTCAGATTTACCTTTTAGTATGTTTGAGTTGAAACGAGCAGTTTGTGGTGCTCGTCAAACCACACCTTGGAAAGATGGTGTGTGCTATAAAATGTTGGAACATATGACAGAGGGCTCTCTAGCTAAAGTGTTGACACTCTTTAATTGTGTTTGGGGTATTGGTCAACTTCCATCAGTGTGGAAACAAGCGGTGATAGTGCCTATTCTGAAACCAGGGAAAGAGCCCTGGGATCCGTCTAGTTGTAAAATTATGGAAAGAATGGTAAATGAATGGTTAATGTATTTCCTAGAAAGTAAAACAGTTTTTTCTTCACATCAAAGTGGGTTTCGTAAGGGTAGAAATACAATGGATTATGTGTTGTGCTTGGAATCAGAACTTAGGAAAGCACAGACTAATAAGGAAGTAGTGGTTGTAGTGTTTTTTGATGTGGAAAAGGTGTACGATATGCTCTGGAAGGAAGGACTACTTATCAAGTTGGCAACTTTGGATGTAGTGGTAGAGCTTAATTGGGTCTTGGATTTTTGTTTGAGAGAAACATACAGGTTAGAGTAGGTGCAGAATACTCTAATGGGTATGCAGTGGGGAATGGAACCCCGCAAGGGAGTGTGTGTAGTGCGTTGCTCTTCAACATTATGATGAATGACATATTTTGTCAGGTTGATCAAGGGTTGGGAAGGTCTTTGATGGGGATGATGGGGCCCTGTGCATAACAAAGTACAGGCTACAGTGGCTCAGGGGGAGGGACAAATAGATGGGTAGTCAGACTGTCTGTGGCAAAGACTCAGTTGATTTGGTTTTCGAGACGGCATAAAATTGCACCCATGACATTGGAACTATATGGGCAACCTCTTGCACAAGTAAAAGCTATTAGGTTTCTGGGTGTTTGGTTTTTCTAGAATTGGAACAGGCAGATCTGCATGTAGGACAGATATTGTCAATGACATATTTGTTATACTGTACAGAATGCAAACTACAGGTAATTTAGAAAGTTTCATTTGGGTTCCCGCCCATGCTGGTGTGGAGGGAAATGAGCAGGTGGATGTTCTGGCCAAACAGGCACTGGTGATTCCGTGTGTTGACCTGCAGGTCCCACTGTATAAAGCGGAAGTTAAATCATTCATCAGGACATATGCAGAAAACGGCATGTCAGTAGTATTGGGACATTAGTGTAACAGGACGGCATATTTACAATATACAGAGCTGTGTTGGGGATGGGAGGAAGGTGGGCTTTAAACGTAGGGACGAATATGTCATTACTCGCCTTAGAATTGACCATAGAGGTCTTAATTATTAATTGCATAAAATAGCCAAACATTCTAATGGCAACTGTGCATACTGCCACCAGTCAGAAAATGTTGAACACAATCTAATTCATTGCAAGGTATACAGCACCCGGCAGATATGCCACAAGTTAGTGTAAAAGATTACTTTTCTGGGTTGGGCTAAGTTCACAACTTTTGGGAAGTTTCTCAGTTAGACCCTAATGACCAGGTTAAAGAAGTTTATAGCCTACCAGTGATCTATGAAAAACTAAAACATGACTACAATGTAAAAAAGGTTGGAATTTGACTGGAAATCCACTGTAAAGTTTTACAGTGTATTACCTTCAATTGGAACAATGGGAAACAATCTAAAATTACAGAACTTCTTTTACCTGGTCATTAGGGTCCTACTGAAGAATTTGCCATAAATGGTGAACTCAGCCCAACCCAGAAAAGTAATCTATTGCACGAACTTGTGGCATCTCTGGCACCCGGAGACAGCACCTTTTTCAGATGCTTTGTAAGGCCGACCACCATGCTTTTTCGATGTCAGGGCTTTCGGGGAAATCAGCTGACAGGGTTTAAAGAGGATTAAGAGGGTTTAAAGAGGATTAAGGTTTTTTTATTTAATTCTTTATTTATTTATTTATTTATTTATTTATCTTTTGTCCACACTTTGGTCCAGTTGGTGGCGGTAAAGCACTTTTAAGTTGGTTGGCCAACTGCGAATAAACCATAAAGAAGAAGACAAACTGAACAGAGCAAACACACAGAAAAGGACAGAAACACGGCACAGAGAACACTAACACAGACCAGGGCACACAAATACATTGATACACATAGACTGCAGGACGTAACTCACACACTCACTATGCCCTATGTACAATATGTGAAATGAACCACACTAGGGATCCACCCTCATAGTGGGTTCCTTGGCTTTACTAGTTTTGCATCCAGAATAAAAGCACTTGATTTAAAGAAATACAAATCGATTAAAAACAAAATATTCATTAAACATTTCGAAAATATATCAGTAAACTATTAGAATATTGTGAAATGAATATTGTAAATTAACTATATAATGTATAAACAGATTACTGTCCAAAAAGTCACTGCATGAACTAAAGAACATGCACCACAAAAAAGAGGCATCTACATCCTCAGTGACACTCAGTATGTGATATTATGCTAAGTTCATGGCATATGCATAATATCACAAACTGTTTAATTCTTACTGTGGCTAGCATTCAAACAGCTCTAAAAAGAACTGTGCACCAGAGTTTGACATAAACTCTTCACATTTATATTCCCTGAGTGTCACTGAGTAGGTAGATAACCCCTTTGGACAGTACTGTTTATTCATTATATATTTAATCTATCCAGAGAGGAAATATACATTGTCTTCTTAAAAATGTTATTAGTTAGTAAATATTTCACAACATTCTAATACAGTTTAGTGGTATATTTTCAAAATGTGTAACGTTTTAGGCTGGGTATCTGTCTAAGCAGTTTGTGACAACTGCTGTTGTAAAAGGGGCTTCATGAAATTAATTTGATTGATTGGTTTCCTTTGTTTTTAAACGATTTTCATTGCTGTAAATCACAATCTATGCTTTAAATCTAGGCGCTTTTATTCTAAAGTCGAAACTAGGAAAGACTAGGAATATACTATTGAGGCGGGTTTCCTAGTGTGGTAAATTTCACATACATCAATGCCGTTGGCAAGTCAAAGGAGAACAATGCCAACTTGAAAAGCTGAATGCGTGTGTAAAGCTGTTTGTAACCAAATAATACAATTGTCAAACAACAGGTTCAAAGTATAGTTTCCTCACTAAACGTTTCATCCTTTATTGGTTTTCATAGTCTTTGAGGCAGTTCCAAGTTAGATTTGACATAATATGACCGATAAAGTTGTTGTACTTGTCTTGTGTACTTACGGTAAATTAGATGAGACGTCACGTAACATTGTTATTAGGCCACATACACGGTTTCGGTGGTTGTTAACATATTTGCTTCTAAACCTTTCTTTTGAAGTGTCTACACTTCATTGCGTTGGCTTAAAATTAACGTAGTTTTTTAAAGATTCAAATAATTAAGTATAGTAATTTTGAGACTATAAACTAGAATGTTGGAGCCCGTAATATTTCAGACGCAGTTAACGTCCATCATGGAAGCACTATCCACCGCCGCTGTAGCGGAGATAACGAAACTAGTGGACGAGTACTCTGCGTTCTTACGCGTGGAACTGTCGCGGAAAAAACACGATAACGAAATGCTCATAAACAAACTTAAAGTTGTTGAAACCTCGCACCGGACAAAGACACCGACAATTGAACACCGTGGAGCAAGCATTAGCGCTGTTGTGCTGCGGGAAAGCCTTCAGAACGATGATTCCGCTGCCAGTAGATTCCTTCTCGGGAGACCCATACTGCATCACACGCCCCGTATGTTTATATGTTCGTTTTCAATGCTTGCTGCTTTTAAAACGACCGTCCAAAATGATATAATATGGCCTCTTCACTTTCCATGCAGCGGCCAGTAAAGAACAAAAGCCCGAAACCGTCTTTGCGCAGACGGGTGGCAGCCGAGATTGGGGTCATGAATCGGGGGCAGGAGTTGAAGAGGTAGGCTTTTCGTATAGTATGCTAGACTTCCCATGACAAAGTAAAATTGTCCAAGGTGGGTTATGTAAAATTACAAATTAAATAACACTACTTCTTTGAAATAATATAGAGTAAAAGTGTGTCAAGTTGCAGATTATAAAGTGCAATCAACTGTAATTGGTCTCAACCATAACAGCACTTAGTTACAATAATGTGCCTCCACTGTAACCAGGGGTGTGTTATGAAATTCTGGGCCTTGTACATAGGCTATCTCTGAGGGACCCATCGGCCTATATTCCCCCATTTGAGGGCCCCTACAACTGTTTACACTTAGTATATATTTCCCTAGAATCCTACACCCCTGACTCTAGCATTGCATTGATGATCATCACATCATTGCATTGGATTTTCCCTTTCACAGGCCCCAGACACAAAGGCTACACCTGTGACCATTAAACAGGAGAGACTGGAGGATGACCATGAGCCAATGAAATATACAGACCAGACGATTAATGGTGAGAAAGACTTAGGCAGGCATCCCCAACCCTGGTTCTGGAGAGCTACTGTCCTGATTGTTTTCAGTCCAACCCTAACTTGGCACACCTGATTCTAATAATTAGCTGGTTGATAAGCTGAATGAGGTGACATTTTGTGTGGAGTGAACACCTATAGGATGGTAACTCCAGGACCAGGGTTGGAGACCCCTGGATTGATCAAATTGATTTTGAAAATGTAGATGAAGGAAGGCCAAGGTCAAGACTTCCTAGTTCTGTAGCCAGATGCAATGAAATGTGTCATTGTTGGTGGTGTTTTTGTAGTTGTGATGATGTCATTACCCTATGTCCTGCATCCTGTGTTGTAATTTTTCCTCTTATCTAAGCTGCTGAACATTCTGCCACTCATCTAGTCACCGGGCAACAGCATCCCACAGATCAGCCCTGTTTTGAGGAGGACTGGGAGTTCCAGAACACACCACCAGGTGGCATAGGCGAGCACACCGACTCTGTGGAACGGCACTCACAGCTTGAACAAAGGACTGTAGAACACCATTTAGAATTGGAACACAGAACTGTGGAACACATCAGTAGCAATTCTCACTGTCAGGACAACGATCTTGCTGCAGGGGTGCTGTTTCACCTCAAAAGGGAGCCAGGGAGTCCGAACCACAACCTGCTGCCAGGAATAGAAACAGGAGCTGAGGTCAACCAGGAGGATCTGAGTAAAACATACCCCGAGTATGCAGCACTAAGCCTGGGGTACGGCGGTTACACAGGCAGCCCATATACATTTTTCTCCTACTCATCAGAAAACCAACTACACACTTCTGCGACAACAACCACAAACGATTCTGCGTCGCTACCGGGCCGACACTTCAATCCCAATGCCGTGCCTGGTGTCCAAGGAGACCAGGCAGTGAGTGGTGGGACTGTTCGAAGACCTCGAGCTCCCCTCAGTAAAGACAAGGAGGGGAGGTTTGTATGCAAACACTGCGGGAAGGGTTTCCCCTATATCAGCTACCTCAGGCGGCACACACTCAACCACACGGGAGAGAGGACGCATCACTGTTCTGTGTGTGGGCGGAGCTTCATCAGGCAGAGCCACCTTCGGAGGCACGAGTTGCTTCATACGGGGGTGAGGCCCTTCACCTGTGCTCTCTGCGGGCGTCACTTCTCACGCGGAGCTCATCTCCGTGCTCACATGAAGACGCACATGTGATGGAAGATGTGCGTTAGTGTCGGGGGGAAAATTATTTATGCATCTAAAGTAAAGGGTGGATAGACTGTTTTTGTAATAAAAAAATTGTGATCACAAAAAATGCAACAGGAGGAATTTTAGTGTTTTTTTGTGACCGATCAAACTCTATAAAAATGAAGAAACCAGTACAGATATACACCATAAAATAAGTGTAAGTACAACCTGATATATGTTAGCAAAAGGCATGAGGAGTTGTGGTATGTTTTTATATGCCTAATAGCTTTTCTTTGGTACGATGCTTTGTTAAACCCTCTAGATGCCTTATTGCTCTTATGAACCATTTAGCAATGCAATTACAGCAGGTCTCATATGGCTCTCAGCCAATCAGCATTCACAATTCCCTCCACCTGGTTTTTAAATATATATTATATACAAAAAGTTTCCATGATTTTCCATTATAAATAATTGGGTGTTTGGATCAGCAATTTCATTTTGATCTCAAATAACTGAATAACACAGTAATATTTCAGTAGTGAAATTAGGTTTATTGGATGAACAGAAAAGGTGCAATATGCATCAAAATGAAGTTAGACAGGTGCATAAATTTGGGCAACCCTACAGAAATATCACATCAATATTTAGTTGAGCCTCTATTAGCAGAAATAACAGCCGCTTCCTATAGCCTGTAATGAGTGTCTGGATGAAGGTATTTTGGACCATTCCTCCTTGCAAAACATCTCCAGTTCAGTTAGGTTTGATGGTGCCGAGCATGGACAGCCGGCTTCAATCACCCCGCAGAATTTCAATGATATTCAGGTCACCAGAGTAGATTTTGAGCGGTGTTTTGGGTCGTTGTGTTGAAATTTCCAGCCCTGGTGTAATTTCTATTTTGTGACTGATTCCTCTACATTATTCTCAAGTATCTGCTGATATTGAGTGGAATCCATGCAACCCTCAACTTTAACAAGATTCCAAGTAACGGCACTGGCCACACAGCCCCACAGCATGATGGAACCTCCACCAAATTTTACTGTGGGTAGCAAGTGTTTGTCCTGAAACACTGTGTTCTTCTGCTACCATGTATAATGCCCCTTGTTATGACCAAATAACGGCATGTTTGTTTCATCAGTACACAGCACCTTCCAAAATGAAGTTGGCTTGTCCAAATGTGTTTTTGCATTCCTCAAGCGACTCTGTTTGTGTGTGCAGAAAAGGCTTCTTCCACATCACTCTCTCCTACAGCTTCTCCTTGTGCAAAGTGTGCTAAATGTTGGAACAATGCACAGTGGCATCATCTGCAACAAGATGATGAAGGTCTGGAGGTGGTCTCTGGGCTGTTTTTGATCGTTCTCACCATCCGTCACCTTTGCCTCTCCAATATTTTACTAGGCCTGCCACTTCTGGTCTCAACGAAAACTGTGCCTGTGGTCTTCCATTTCCTCACTATGTTCCTCACAATGGACACTGCCAGCTTAAATCTCTGCGATAGCTTTTTATAGCCTTCCCCTAAACCTTAATATTGAACAATCTTTGTCTTCAGGTCATTTGAAAGTTGATTTCAGGCCCACATTTTGCAACTCTTCAGAGAGTCAAAGAAAACAATAACTTGCAATTGGCCACCTTAAATACCTTTTCTCATGACTGGATGCACCTGTCTATGAAGTTCAAGGATTAATGAGCTCACCAAACAATTTGTGTTCCAATTAATCAGTGCTTGGTAGCTACAGGTATTCAAATCAAAATGACAAGGGAGCCCAAATGTATGCACCTCTTTCATTTTGATGTATATTGCAGTGTCCTTCAGTTATTTGATAGATCAAAATGAAATTGCTAATCCAAACACCCAATTATTTATAAATGAAAATCATGGACATGGTAAGGGGTGCCTAAACCTTTGCATTTAATTGTGTATGCTTACTGGCCCCTTCATTTTGTACATGTTGTTAGTGCCGGGTTGGACTATATTTTTAATTGAGAACTGCCTTAATTCTTCGTGGCATAAATTCAGCTACGTGCCGGAAACATTCCTCTGAGATTTTGCTCCATATTGACATTATTGCATCACACAGTTGCTACAGATTTGTCAGCTGTACATCAACGATGCATATCTCCAATTCCACCAAGTCCTAAAGGTGCAAGATTTGATTGAGAGCTGGTGACTGTGGAGGCCATTTGACCACAGTAAACTCATTGTCATGTCCAAGCAAGATGATGTGAGCTTTGTGACATGGTGCATTATTCTTCTGGAAGTAGAAGATTGGTACACTTGTGGGTAGGGTTGGAGAGTATCTGATTACATGTAATCTGATTACAGTACTCAACATTTATTTTAACTCTTAATAATGGCAAAAAATTGTAATCGGATTACAGATACTTTTGAAAAAATTGAGAATTGCTTTTAGATTTGGGAGTAGTCGATTGTCTATTGAAAACTGTTTTAATGTAAGGCACTCTGTATAATAGCTTCAGATATAATAAATAATGTAAATTGTGTTGAACTATAGCTCTGTCATCTAGTCACAGTGATAAAGGAATTGCATAATTTGTTCACGGTTCCCAAACTGCAGTTTTTTGTGGTAAATTAACAAGTGTGCTATGCATTTGTCAAACAATAAATCAACATAAGTACATAATATTGTACATTATATTGTCAACAGACATTTTTGGACACACTATGTTTTTTTGCTTTTGATACACAACCACTTGCCACCAGTCCACCTATAATGCCCTTATTAATATAAATTGGTGTGATCTTTCTATTCATTTTGAAGTGATACTGTATGTCCTATTGCAACACCTTTTTGGGGCCACAGAATTTGTTATTTTTGATTTAGTCTTAAACCAGATTATGTAAACAAACTTCCTGCTGTGCCATTCAACTGGTTAAAAAGTGTTTTTAAAGTAATGTAAGTAGTGAGTAATGGAAAGTAATCCGAGTATGTTACGTTATTGATTTCAATTTTAGACGGGTAACTAGTAACAGTTCACATTTAAAAAGTAATCTATCCAACCATGACTGTGGTCATAAAGGGATGGACATGGTCAGCAACAATACTCAGGTAGGCTGGGGCATTCAAACAATGCTCAACTTGTACTAAGTGGCCCAAAGTGTGCCAAAAAAATATCCCCCACACCATTACACCACCACCAGCCTGAACCGATGATACAGGGCAGGATGGATCCATGCTTTCATGTTGTTTAAATTCTGACTACCATCTGAATATTGCAGCAGAAATTGAGACTCATTGTTTTTCTAATCATATATTGTCTAATTTTGGTGGGCCCGTGCAAATTGTAGCCACATTTTCCTGTTCTTAGCTGACAGGAGTGGCACCTGGTGTGGTCTTCGGCTGCTGTAGCCCATCTGATTCAAGGTTCGACATGTTCTGCAATCAGAGATGCTCTTCTGCATACCCTGGTTGTAACGAGTGGTTATTTGAGTCGTTGCCTGTGTATCAGCTCGAACCAGTCTGACCACACACCTTTGACATAAACGGCATCGTTGCCCAGGAAATGCCACGTTCAAAGTCACATCATCCCAAATCTGATGCTTGGTTTGGACTTTAGAAGATCATCTTGACCATTTCTTCATGCCTAAATGCACTGACTTGCTACCATTTGATCGGTCGATTAGATATTTGCGTTAACGAGCAGTTAAACAGGTGTACCTAATGAAGTGGCCGGTAAGTGTATATATACAGTATATATAGTTCTTTTGTATAATTGTTTATATATAATTAAACTATATATTTGTTATTAGATTAGTGAGAATAAGATAATATAAATATAATATAAATAGGAGTATACTGTAACCCTAGATAGGTATTTTATATAGTACATCCTGTATTTTATATAGTACATCCTGTATTTTATATAGTACATCCTGCATTATTGTAGGAATCTAAAAGGATTTAACCCAAACTTTCATAGATAACTCAGTGTAGATAACTTACAGAGAATTTACAGCACAATCACTGAATTGTGTAAAAAATATTTAGCTCTGAAAAGAATTAGAAAACCACTGTCAAATCTGTGTCCCTGGTTTTACTATTGATAGGTATGTGTACATTTCTGTTTATTCCATATAATTACAGGTATTCAAATCAATAAAATGAGAAGGGTGCCCAAATTTATGCACCTGTCTAATTTCATTTTGATGTTTATTGCACATTTTCTGTTAATCCAATGAACCTCATTTCAATACCGTAATATCACTGTGTCCATCAGTTATTTCATCATTTTAGGGGTGCCTAAAGTTTTTCATATGACTGTATATACCAGGGGTAGAAAAGGTGAAGCTTCACTTCTGATTTAACTTCTTTCCAGGCTGTGTTACTTTGTTCATCATTGCCAATATTTCCTTATTGCTGCATTCTAAACCTTAAAAGTCTCCAGAGCAAACATATATTTAATACTTAATAATTGTAAACTCTTTATCAACAGCATTACATTGATTTATACTCAATTTTTGTTGTCTCCTGGGAATAATAGTTAAACCTTTCCAATTCCACCGGCTCAATGTAGAATAAGTTCAAATAAATGCCATTATATTTGTTCTACTGAATAAATCAGTCATGCATTCCACCTGTAATTTAGACGCATCTTTTACGCGTATCACCGTCAAATTGATTGAAGGCGGTTTTGTTCACATAGCATAGCCTACTATTTTTGGGGTGGGCTTTTAGTCAATCTGGGTGCCATCTATTCATCCGCTCGTTTTTAGGAACGCATACATGTAACCAGGGGCGGATTAAGGTGGTCAGGGGCCCCTAGGCTTCTCTTTGTGTGAGGCCCCTCCCCTAATCGATGCTTTACTGGAAAAATGTATTTAGTGCCATACATGGTCCACACGCAAGTATGGTGAACTGGCATACACACACATTGAGACAGCCAAAATTAGTGTTTTCTTTACATTGCTTCAAGTGGTGGACCACAACAG
>JACXGM010020116.1:0-17998 GCA_016801145.1 Umbra pygmaea | reverse complement strand
ATTTACATTTGCAATCTGGATTGCTTATATAATAAATAGACAGAGTCATTGTCGCTAGCAGCGTGAGCCCGGTGTGCGACAGTAATAATCATCCGTGCGGAACCACTGTGCGCGATACAACGTTGGTAACATTGATTAAACGAAGCCTCGAGTCAAGTCATTTTGTGTCGACACATTTTTGTAATCGAGTTATTCGAGGTATTCGAGGAATCGTTTCAGCCCTTGTAGGTTCCCTCTGTTGGTAGTGATTGGCAAACCAAATGCACAACCATAAGCAACAAGGAGTAGTGATGGGCATAACGACGCTTTCCAAAACACTGAGACAATTGAAACATTTGTTTCGATGCTTTATGAATTGCAACAAAAAAAATTCAGCAGTCACTTCTGCTGTTTCTTGCCTCATCAGGCTTCCTATCCAGACCGGTCTACGGTGATGAAAGCACTGAAAACAATATCTCAAGCACCCCACAAACCTACTCTGTGTGTAGGGAGGAAGCAATCACTAGAAAAAGCTCATTCTGAACTCACAAAAAATACACAAAAAACTAAAAATTTGCATCAACAAACAAATACTCAGGAGACTCGATAACCATGTGGCAAATCTTTTTCCTTTGTGGTGTGAAATAGCTGAAATTGAACTTTGTAGCCAAAATACAAAGCTTAACGTTTGGAATAAACCCAACATCACACATCCCTAAGGTACATCAAATGTCTGTATAGAAGGTAAAATGAATAGAGCAAAACCTACTGTCCTCTAAAGGAAAGCTGCAAATGGGACAGGAGTTTACTTCACAAAGTCAGGAAGCACACAGATATAGCTCCAGTGAAGTGGCTAAGGAATATAAAGTTCTTTAAGTGGCCTCGTCAGAGCCCCTTTTAAATATATGTGTGGAATGACTTGCATTTACATGTGGAATGACTTGCATATACATGTGGAATGACTTGCATATACATGTGGAATGACTTGCATATACATGTGGAATCAGCCGCGGTCAGTGGATATTAATTGGGGAGGACGGGCTCGTATTACGCTCGGAACCGGAGTGAATGGAATGGTGCGCAACGAACAAAACCAATTGTTTTTTTGATTTGCACACATTCCATTCACTCCGGTTCTGAGCGTAATACGAACCCGTCCTCCCCAATTACGATCCACCGACCGCGGCTGTGTGGAATGACTTGCTGTCCATCAATGCTACTTAGGGAACATAACAGAGCTTTCAGAGTTTTGTAAATGGACAAATACCGGTATTAAACATCGAAAGTACAATTTGAGGAAAAAGCTGAAGAATTGGCCTGCCTGTTTGAATGCTACCTTAGAAAATAGGCTTATTGCATTGAACACAGGCATCTCTACACCATCTGATCTCCAATATGCAACCTATAGCATAATAAATCTTTTAAATGTTGGCCTCAGATTAACTGACTAATAAAATACAGAAAACGCTACACTTCACCAACTACCGGCCAACTACCGGTAGTAAATCCAGCCAAGGGCCTTGGCACCGAGCTATTCAGGCAGCCTCCAAATTACGAAGAGTGACTATATCTCCAGTGTTAGAGGTCATGAGAGGCTAGATACATGTCAGCCATTATACGTCTGGAGGAAAGCCAGTTTATAGGCATGGGCCTGGGGGTAATCAATTGCCTGTGAGGGCATACAACTAAACAAGAACCAAAAAGCAGCATTAGTCCTTTTAGTAGTTTTTCATGCTAAACCTTTCTTATGAGTTAGTCTTGGTAGTTTCTCTTGGTAAGTCTTTATTATGATGTTTGTTTGCTGAAGTGTGAAGGCTCACCTGAAATGTTACATTAACATTTAGTCATTATCCAGACTTAAAGTATGTGCATACATTTAAAAGAAATTAGGTGAAACAACCACAACTCAATAGTAAGTGGATTCAATATTTAAAACAGTGAATGGGCAAAAACAGTGCAAGAAAAAGACAACAGATTTGATGGACGTCGACTAATATAAGTAGTCAATGAAGAGAAATGTTTTCAGATGTTTCCTGAAGATGAACAGAGACTGCTGTTCTACCCTCCAAGTGGAAGCTGGTTCCACCATTGAGGAGTGAGACTAGAGAAGAGTTTTGACCGCTTGGATCGGAAGCTGACTTCCCAAAGGCATGGTTCGGCCAGGATCCCAAAAGTGGCAGAACAAAGAGCCTGTGTAGGGATGAGAGAATTGCCTGAAGGTAGAGAGGAGGAGCTCCACCTGCTGCTCCATAGGCAAGCACCATGACCTTGTAGGCAAGCACCATGACCTTGTAGGCAAGCACCATGACCTTGTAGGCAAGCACCATGACCTTGTAGGCAAGCACCATGACCTTGTAGGCAAGCACCATGACCTTGTAGGCAAGCACCATGACCTTGTAGGCAAGCACCATGACCTTGTAGGCAAGCACCATGACCTTGTAGGCAAGCACCATGACCTTGTAGCGGATACGAGCTTCAACTGGTAGCCAGTGCAGTAGGTGTAGAAGTGGGGTTTTACCTTATACTTTTTAAAAGTATAATTGCTGAGGAACAAATTACCTTTGGAAGAGACAAAAAAATCATCCTGAATTGTTTTCTACAGCAAACAAATATTTATTTACCAAGTAAAACACACAGTTGTGCTCGTAAGTTCACATACCCTGTCAGAAATTGAGAAATTTCAGCATTGATTTTGACAATATGACTGTTCATGCAAAAAATCTGACTTATGTAAGGATAATAGTGCTCATATGAAGCCACTAATTATCACCAGTGATGCCGGTAACGCGTTACTCTAATCTGAATACTTTCTTTAGTAACAAGTAATCTAACGCATTACTATTTCCAAACCAGTAATCAGATTAAAGTTACTTATCCAAGTCACTGTGAATTACTGTCATTTTCCTTAGTAAAAAATATACAGTTTTGCTTTCTACATGCGTCTCTGGGAGTGAGTCACATATGCGAAGTCACGTTTTCAGCATGAGGACATTCGGAGCCGGCGCTAGCTATAGGCAAGAACCGTTTGCCTAGCAACACTTTTATGCCAGCAACACGAACTCGGATTTTCCTTTTCAAAATAATATCACTAGTAATTCAATATAATAATCATTGTTAATTCATTGCATAGATAGGTAGTGTGTCCAACATGTTAAATAATGTTTTTCCTATCATATACTCTTATTGTTTCTTTACACACAGTACAATTGCATTTGGTTACAATTCACTACTTTATAATGAATTAACAATGATTATTGCAGTGATTTAAAAAAAGACTATTATTTTAAACAAAAACGTTAAAAAGAATTTATTAGTTACGTTTATATACAATGTAGATTATAAATAGTAAGTTTTTCCATTACAGTGTTAACAGTTAAAGGTACAACATGTAGTTTTCCAAAACAATAACAAGATGTACTTTGCATTAAAAAAGCAAACATCACTATACCTATATTATATATATTTCTTAGTTGTGTACTTACATTATCCTAAATGTTTCCACCAACTTTCAAATCCAGAGAAATTTGTAATAATTCGAAGACACGGGACGTTTTATTTTGTCTTCCGTCAATGGCGTCATATAACCTTTGACTGTGCTAGTTGCTCTAAGTTCCTGGGAACCACCAAACATAACGTGAATAAAGTTATAATATTTTTAACAATACATTACTTTGTCAGTGAACATTTTTTCTGCCAGAGATGCTAGATGGGAAGGTTGTCATTGGCGACGATAACAAAACCCATGATCCCACTCTACTTCCCAACGTCATCCAAGAACATCTTTTGCTATTGTTTTGATTGAGAGCCCCCTGGCGGGGGGCTTGTACGCCTGTACATATTGTACATTTAAATATGTCAAGTCAAGAAAGACTGTCTATTTTATGTTTTATAAAAACATGTATTTTTTCAGGAAATAGATTTTAAGTTCAAATTAAAATGTCAGGAGATACATTGTTGATGTTAATGTTAAAAATGCACTTCCAATAAAGTGAGTGTTGGCAAAAACGGTTGTCATTTTTATGTTGAGGCTGTGGGGGTGTTGTCGGCAGCTGTTGAATGTAACTAATAAAGTAACTTGTAATCTAACAGTTACTTTTATAGTCAAGTAATCTGTAAAGTAACCAAGTTACTTTTTAAAGGAGTAATCAGTAATCCGTAATCAGATTACTTTTTCAAAGTAACTGTGGCAACACTGATTATCACACAGTTGTTTGTCACCTTTGTAAACCATACTAATAACAGAAATCAACCTAATGGCCCTGATCAAAATTTGACATACCCTTGTATATTTGGCATTGTTACAGACACACAAGGTGACACACATAGGTTAAAATGGCAATTAAGGGTTACTTTCCCACACCTGTGGCAATTTAAATTGCAATTATTGTCTGTGCAGAAAAAGTAAATTACTTTGTTAGCTCTCACGTGGATGCACTGAGCAGGCTAGATACTGAACCACGGGTAGCAGAAAAGAGGTACATAATAAGGTACTGGACCTGCATAAAGTTGGACATATATAAAAAGACATCCAAAGCCTTGCAAATGCCAGGCAGTACTGTTCAATCACTTATTAAGAAGAGGAAGATTATATGATCTATTGATACCAAGCCAAGGTCAGGTAGGCCAAAAAGTGTCAAGAATTTTTCAGGATACAAAGAACATGGGGCACTCTTGGACCCTAAGCACAAGGCCATGTTGACCCTCCAGTAGTTGTGAAGATGAAGGTTCTGGAGTGGCCAGCAGTCTCCTGACCATAATATAATCAATAACAATAATAATATATTAATAATAATATAATCAATATAATCAGCCACTCTGGGGAGATCTCAAACGTGCGGTTCATGCAAGACGATCAGACTTCCCATGACCTGGAGGCCTTTTGACAAGACGAATGGGCAGTTATACCATACATAACTTGCGGCCTCATAGACAACTTCCACAAATGACTGCACGCTGAAATTGCTGCTAAATGGGGCAATACACTGTATTGAGAACTGCCGGTATGCAGACTTTTGAACAGGAGTCATTTCATTATTTTCTTTGTTGCCATGATTTGTTTTATGATTGTACCATTCTGTTACGACCTAGAGTTAAAATGCTCCAGGGGTATGCAGATTTTGATAACAACTGTACAGTCCTAGGCTGTCTTTAATTTTCCAGATCTTTACCAAGACTAATTGTAGAAGGATTTGAGCTGATGGATTATTTTTCTCTGCAAACTTGTAGATATTGTTAAGGTGACATGCGACCTACTGATGAAGCGAGTGCCACACTGCCGATAAAGACCACCGTGACATTTGCAAGTGTGTATGCAATTTTTTCAAAACTGTGTTCAGCAGGCACAGAGAATTACATTACCTGTCTGGTTATTAAAACTATTTTCCTTTGCTCATTCCTGCTCTGTAGATGTGAGTGCTCAAATACATGCATCTAATCATGACTAAAATAATTTGCAATTGTTCCATAGAAGGAGCCTTGCTGAATGCTAACAAGTAAACAAACTGTCTAGCTACATCACACAGATATTTATATACCTTTCAGGACCTTCCAAATCAAAGTTCTTGTCATATTTCTGTTTCTGTGCGGACGCATAACACATGAATTTTCTCTCAACCTCCTATGTGATAGTTGTCTCTAAAGATGCCAGTGTAAATTCAAAAGCTATGTGTGACAGTTGTCTCTAAACATGCCAGTGTAAATTCAAAAGCTATGTATGATAGTTGTCTCTAAACATGCCAGTGTAAATTCAAAAGCTATGTGTGATAGTTGTCTATAAACATGCCAGTGTAAATTCAAAAGCTATGTGTGATAGTTGTCTCTAAACATGCCAGTGTAAATTCAAAAGCTATGGAAAAGATTATGCAAATTAAAACAACGCTAAACATAGTTTTTGCTCTCTATCAAAGTATAAAAGTGCCCTGAAAGACACAAAGTATAAATTGCTGCACCAAACAGCGCTCTGTGACCTTCACTCATACAGAATGACTGGAGTACCTAACAGTCAATACCAGGAGACTGAGCCAACTGATGAGATCAGGTTTTCAAATCAGGCAATCCTACAAAGACAGGCGTACCAATTGTTTGGAAACTATAGTTCACTAAACAAAAGCTATAATACAACTATTACTTAACATGAATGCAATAATACACAATGGCTTCAGTCATACACAATGTAGTAAAAGGACCATGGCACATACCTCAACAATGGTTACTTTAGCTGCCTTGCACATGGGCTGGTTGAAGTTCCTGGCTGTTTTCCTAGAGAGAGGGGAACAGAAAGACAGAAACAGAGAGATGCCATTAGCGACATTTATTGATTGGGGACCACAAGGGAAAAAGGAAATGGGCACAAAATAAAAAGAAAGACAGAGACTTCATCAAACAGAGGTACAAAACATGTGCAACACCAAAGAGTTATACTGCTATAGGCTTAGAATGGGAAAACAAAGGAAATGGTTCATTGGAAAGTAAATACTGCACCCTTGTGGTAACAAGACTCATTGCATTCACTATGACAATTTTGGTGAATGACTACAGTAGATGTTATACTCCCTGTCTGTATTGTTTATTTATTTATTTTATTTAACTGGGGTGACACACACAGAGACCTAAGTCTTATTCACAAATGTGCTCTGGGAACACTGACAAAAAATTGTCACACATACAGATAAAAATATATGCAACACATAAGACATTCACAGTTAAAAGAAACACATTTATTAACATAGCCATTACAATAAAATGACCCATAGGCATCCAAACAAAGTACCAACTGGATGCCATTCCAAACATTAGGCGCTAAGCATGAAAAAGCACATCTACCTAATCTTAATGTTTATAAATGTAGTTAATGTTAACCAACCCTATATTATTTTCTAAAACTCTAGGCTTCAACAGGTACCAGAATCAAATAGGGAGCATATGGAGAGGAGCTTTTAACAAACAGATCAGTGCAGTGATCTATGGGTCTTTAATGAGATCCACCCAACCTTCTGGTAAAGGATGCAGTGATGTGTATGAAAGCTGTCAGACGTAATCAAACCAAGAGCACTATGATGAACAGAGTCAAGGGATTTCATAGTTGTAACTGTTGCACTTTGTTATGATTTAGTGTCTTCATAATCAAGAACAGGTAAAAATGTTAATTGAACAATTAACTTCCTACTAGCTAAGGAAAAGCATGATTTATTTCTATAAAAGAACCCCACCTTACATTTAAGCTTCTTAATAAGATCTGGTAAATGTATTGTAAAGGACAGAGCACTGTCTATCCAGATAGCAATGTATTTGTAGTCAGGTACTTGTTCAATCACAGTAATATTCAGGGAGTAGAGATGCATCCCAGTAGAATAGATTTACAGGACTTTGAGAAAAGCATGAATTTGGTTTTCCCAGCATTTAGAACAAGCTTTAGATTTCCAAGGGAAAACTAAACAGCTGTAAAATGAGATGGCAATCATATCGGCCCATACTAAGAAAGTCAAAAATATATATTTCCTATGACTCCCAGGTTCTCAAACAGTACAGTCTGCAGGTCCAATTGTACTATGACATTATGATTTCAGTTATCGCAAACAACACTGGAAAGAAATGAACCACTTGATAGCAGAACCTGTGCAGTCCAGATTACTCCATGCCACACATGTCAATCATTATTTATATAGTAAGTATTCTATATTATATCTTTCACTGAAAGGAGGGACAGATATTTTGGTGGACACATTATCTAAATTACATTTTATACAGCAAACATTTTCACACAAAATTAAACGGATGCATTTTATGATGCCTATTGTTCATTTTGTGCCATGGATGGTTTTTAATTGGTGTCAGACAGACTAATGAATTTTTGTTTTAGGATTAACTGCCTCTTTCAATGTTGTGGTAGGGCTGAAATTAGTTAATTACACTTTTGTATAGTGCATGCTTTTCTATTCACACTTGTTAATTATAACATTATTTTATCATCCCTACTTGTCTTATATGTCTTTCTAATACATGATAGCTACACCATAAACAAATGTATTGGCCTTTCAGATGTCCACACTTTAGAATTGTGACCCCTCTGGATGCGAGTCCTCAGCCTGCCGCTGCCAAATGCTTCCTTTTGCTCCAATAATTAAATCTGCACCCAGAATCCAAATAATGCATTAAATATTTTTAGTATTGTGGTTTATAGAAATAATATTAGAGCTACCATTAAAATGCCCTAGATTTTCTGATAGTGGTAGAGCCAACTACTCTGGCACGCCACCCCCCCACCCCGCCCCCTTCAGTTCCCCTCGTGAATTCAGAAAAATTAATTCCTTGAGGAAACACTGCTGAAGGATAAAATTGGAAGTGTAACCAACTCGGTATTGCTTGACTAAGATAGAAAGATACTTCAAACAGGGATCCGTTTTCTATCCTGTGGAAATGATTGGTTTATATCTATCTACTGTATATGCCAGCAAAATATGCCTCTCTTACCAGCCTGCTGGAAAAGGTTTTTAAATATAATTTAGGTATTTTTGAGGCTTTAAGTGAGTGTTTCACAGCTAACATATTAAAGAATTTGAGCACACCAGATGCATATTCCTGATATACAATCATTTAATTTATTTTTATGTCACCTTTAATTAACCAGGTGGGCCGATTGAGAACACATTCTCATTTGCAATGGCGACCTGGCCAAGATAAAGCACAACGTGCAAGACAACAAAGTTACACATGAAGTTTCACAAAAGTACAAATTCAGAATGCAGGATACTGTTGAGTATAAGGTAGGAATTATATACTTTACAGTCTGTGAAAATGGAGTCTAAGTTAGAGAGGTATTTCAGTCGGAATGCAAAGTGGCAGTGCAAAAATAACAACACTAGAATAGGTAACATACTGAGCATAGCTGTGCAAATGATAGTGTTCAAAATCATACAAAGACAGTTGTGTAGGTGAATATATGCAAGATGTGCTAGGGGTATGATGCAGCCACTAGGGCATAAACGGGCAAAGAGAGGGGGGAGAGTCAACAAGTACAATGGTCTGACAGTACTGTAGCTCTGATAAGATTATTGTAGTTCATTTCCAATCATTAGCAGCAAAGAAATGGAAGCAGTGGTGGCCGAAGGAGGTACAGACATTTGTGGCAACCAGAGAGATATACCTGATTGAGTGCAGGTAGAGAGTGGGTGATCCTCTGGAGATTAGTGAGCTTAGGTAGGGTGAGGTTTTGCCTAGAAATAACTTTTAGATCAGATGATACCAGTGAGTTAGGCGGCCAGTGTGTAACAAGGGCCAGCCAACTAGAGCTTAGAGGTTGCAGTGACACAAGAAGGTTTACTGTGTCTCCCAGTACAGTCTCAAGAGCATGGAGGAGATATCAGAAGACGGGCTGTTACACGAGGAGAACCATACAGGGATGTAGAAGAGCATCAACCCAGCAGCAAGACTGGTATCTGCTCCTTTGTGTGAGGACAAACAGGAGGAGCACTGCCAGAGCTCCACATTATGACCTCCAACAGGCTACTGGTGTGCTTGTTTCTGACAAAATTGTCAGAAACAGACTCCATGAGGGTGGCATGAGGGCCCGACTTCATCTAGTGGGACCTGTGCTCACAGCCCAGCGCCGTGCAGCTCGATTAGCATTCACCAGAGAACACCAGAATCTTTCCAGGACCTCACTGATGCCCAATCACATACAAGCAAGTGGGGACCGTACACACTAGTCACATTATGAGTTGCCGTGATAAAATTCACACAAGTTGGAAAAACCTGTGATTTCAATTGTTTAAAGAGTTTGAATCCAGCCCTCAATCAGTTGGTTTGCATTGACTGTTGTTAGATAATTTTCTTCTCAATGAATTACAAAATGTATTGTAAAGATTTTGATCTTACTGTTGTATACATGTTTTGTTCATCAAGAGTGTTCCCTTGTTTTTTTTTAGGTATGTAGAATGGAGTCTTATGCATATAGGTGGATCATAATGTCACCAGCAGCAAGAGTGACATCATTGATATTGTGAAAACAGAATTGGCCTGAGAATCGAACCCTGAGGCACCCCCATAGAGACAGCCAGAGGTCCAGACAGCAGGCCCTCCAACTTAACACACTGAATACTATCTGAAAAGACGTTTGTGAAACAGGCAAGGCAGTCATTTACGAAACCAAGACTTGAGTCTGCCAATAAGGATGCGTTGACTGAAAGCTTTGGCCGGATCAATAAAGACGGTTGCACAGTATTGTCTTATCAATAGCAGTTGAAAACCCATGAAATCGGGGAGGGTGGGATTCAAAATGGTCAGTCATCTGTTCATTAACCTGGCATTTTTTATTAAAAAGGCAAGATGGAAAAAAGGTATGTAGCAGTTTGGGCGCCACAGATTTTCAGACTTTAGGGATCTCTGATAAAGCAAAAGTTAAGCTTTTTAGAAAGGTTCCAGATGATCTAGCCCAGCTGATTTGTAGGGGGAAAGATTTTGCAGTTCTTTCAAAACATTAGCTGTCTGGATATGGGGAAGGAGAAATGTGGGGGGCTTGGGCAAGATGCAAAAGTGGGTGCAGGGCCAGGTGTGGGGGTGGCCAGGTGGAAAGCATGCCCGCCATAGCAAAATGCTTTTTGAAATTCTTAACTATAGTGGACTTATCAGTGGTGACAGTTACTCCAGTGGATTACTGGTAAATAAAGAGGAGGGTAAACTATCAACTCCTACTTCTTATCAGTGGTCACAGTGTTTCCAGTGGTGTAGTGGTAAATAAAGAGGAGAGTAAACTATGAACTCCTCCTTATCAGTGGTCACAGTGTTTCCAGTGGTGTAGTGGTAAATAAAGAGGAGGGTAAACTATGAACTCCTCCTCATCAGTGGTCACAGTGTTTCCAGTGATGTAGTGGTAAATAAAAAGGAGGGTAAACTATCAACTTCTCCTTATCAGTGGTCACAGTGTTTCCAGTGGTGTAGTGGTAAATAAAGGGAAGGGTAAACTATCAACTCCTCCTTATCAGTGGTCACAGTGTTTCCAGTGGTGTAGTGGTAAATAAAAAGGAGGGTAAACTATCAACAGCTGCCTTTTTTTAAATCCTCCTTATCAGTAGTCACAGTGTTTCCAGTGGTGTAGTGGTAAATAAAGAGGAGGGTAAACTATCAACTTCTCCTTATCAGTAGTCACAGTGTTTCCAGTGGTGTAGTGGTAAATAAAGAGAAGGGTAAACTATCAACTCCTCCTTATCAGTGGTCACAGTGTTTCCAGTGGTGTAGTGGTAAATAAAGGGAAGGGTAAACTATCAACTCCTCCTTATCAGTGGTCACAGTGTTTCCAGTGGTGTAGTGGTAAATAACAAGGAGGGTAAACTATCAACAGCTGCCTTTTTTTAAATCCTCCTTATCAGTAGTCACAGTGTTTCCAGTGGTGTAGTGGTAAATAAAGAGGAGGGTAAACTATCAACTCCTCCTTATCAGTGGTCACAGTGTTTCCAGTGGTGTAGTGGTAAATACAGTGCATCCGGAAAGTATTCACAGCGCTTACACCCTTATTCCAAAATTGATTAAAATTACTATTTCCCTCAAAATTCAACAAACAATACCCCATAATGACAATGTGAAAGAAGTGTGTTTGAAATCGAAAAAACCACATGTGCATAGGTATTCACAGCCTTTGCCATGACACTCAAAACTGAGCTCAGGTGCATCCTGTTTCTACTGATGATTCTTGAGATGTTTCCACAACCTGAGTCCACCTGTTGTAAATTAAGTTGATTGGACATACTTTAGATAGGCACACACCTGTCTATATAAAGGTCCCACAGTGTACAGTACGTGTGTCAGAGCACAAACCAAGCCATGAATTCCAAGGAATTGCCTGTAGACCTCAGAGACAGGATTGTATCGAGGCACAGATCTGGGGAAGGGTACAGAAAAATATATGTAGCATTGAAGGTCCCAAAGAGCACAGTGGCCTCCATCATCCATAAAATGGAAGAAGTTTTGAACCGCCAGGACTCGTTCTAGAGCTGGCCGCCCAGCCAAACTAAGCGATTGAGGGAGAAGGGCCTTAGTCAAGGAGGTGACCAAGAACGTGATGGTCACTTTAACATAGCTCCAGCATTTCTGCAGCACTCCACCAATCTGGCCTGTATGGTAGATTGGCCAGACAGAAGCCAATCCTCAATAACTCACAAAAGCCTGCCTGGAGTTTGCCAAAAGGCACCTGAAAGACTCCCAGACTATAAGAAACAAAATTCTCTGGTCTAAATAAACAGAGATTGAACTCATGTCTGGGAGAAACCAGGCACTGCTCATCACCTGGCCAATACCATCCCTACAGTGAAGTATGGTGGCAGCATCATGCTGTGGGCATGTTTTTCAGCTGCAGGAACTGGGAGACTAGTCAGGATCGAGGGAAAGATGAATGCAGCAATGTCCCTTGCTGAAAACCTGCTCCAGAGCGCTCTGGACCTCAGACTGGGGCAAAGGTTCATCTTCCAACAGGACAACATCCCTAAGCACACAGCCAAAATAACAAAGAAGTGGCTTCAACTCTGTGAATGTCCTTGAGTGGCCCAGCAAGAGCCCAGATTTAACATCTCTGGAGAGATCTGAAAATAGCTGTGCACCGACGCTCTCCATCCAACCTGAAGGAGCTTGAGAGGTCCTGCATAGAGGAATGGGAGAAACTGCCCAAAAATAGGTGTGCCAAGCTTGTAGCATCATATTTAAAAAGACTTGAGGCTGTAATTGCTGCCAAAGGTGCTTCAATAAAGTATTGAGCAGGTCACTTTGAATACTTATGTTTATGTGCTTTTCCATTTTTTATTTTTAATAAATTTGCTAAGATTTCAAAAGCACTTCCATCACATTGTCATTATGGGGAACTGTTTGTAGACTTTTGAGGGTAAAAATAAATTTAATACATTTCGGAATAAGGGTGTAACAAAATGTGGAATAAGTGAAGCGCTGTGAATACTTTCCAGATGCACTGAAAAATGAAATTTCCCTTCTTGTCAGTGGTGAGAGTGTTTCCAGTGGTTTAGTGGTAAATAAAAAGGAGGGGAAACTATCAACTCCTTGTGGCAATCATTTTAAAACAAACAACTAACAATATCAAAACAGTAAAACCTGAAAATACTAGAGTAAAAGAGTAATTGGTCAAAAAGCACTTTGTTTTAGTTACATGTTTTGTCTATACATTAACGCCTTAGTAAAAACAAGGAATTATAATTTGAGTACAAACACAAAATGCATTCTTCCTGTTTGCCTAGGCATTTGTTTTCCAGAGTCAGTCTATAGCAGTGGTTCTCAAATCTCTCCTGGGGGACCACCACCATCTCACAGTTTTGTTGTAGCCCTGAACTAGCTCACCTGATTCAAGCAGGTAAGGGCTTGATTATTAGTTGACAATTTGATTCAGGTGTGCTAGCTCTGGGATACATCTAATATATGGCATGGCTGTGGGCCTGCGGATACAACAGCCAGTCCATTTCAGCCTACTGTCACCTGTTTTAATATGTCCAGGAGTGTACCTGGCCAACCGGCTGTCAAAGTAAAATATGACGGCCGTTCGGCCCGGAATGGACCAGCCGTTCTGGAAAACTCCCAACCCTCCCGATGGCCAGTCCATCCCAGCTCACAGCATTAAACCACAGTTGTGTTCAATGGTTTGCATACCCCTGTAAAATTGGTAATAGATGTACCATACTTAAAGAAAACATGAGTGAGAAAACAAAACAATGTATTTTTATTTCTCATTCACATTCAACTGTAGGTCATAACAGAATAACACAATCATAAAACAAAACATGGTAACAAAGAAGAGAAAGATATGACTCCTGTTCAAAAGTCTGCATACCCTTAGATCTCAATACAGTTTATTGCCCCCTTTAGCAACAATGAGTGAGATCTCCCCAGAGTGGCTCCATGATACTAGGGTCAGGAGACTTTTTTATGGCCACTCCTGAACCTTCACCTTTTTCTGCTGTAACCACTGGAGGGTCAACTTGGCCTTGTGCTTAGGGTCGTTGTCGTGCTGGAATGTCCAAGTGTCCCATGCGCAGCTTTCGTGGAGAAGAATGCTAATTGTCTGCCAGTATTGTCAGATAACATGCTGCCTTCATCTTGCCATCAATCTTCACAAGTTGCCTTTAGAGATCACACCCCCCCCCCACAAAACATCAGCTAGCCACCATCATGCTTCACAGTGGAGATGGTATTTTTTTCACTATAGGTCTTGTTGACCCCTCTCAAAACACAGCGCTTATGGTTGTGACCATAAAGCTCTATTTTGGTCTCGTCATTCCAAATTACCAGAACCTGTGTACCAGAAGCTGTGGTGAACAAGGTGTTGTCTGCATATTGTAACCAGGCTTTTCTGTGGCACTTGCGCAGTAAAGGCTTCTTTCTGGCAACACAACCATGTAGCTAATTTTCCCGTCCTATTGTGCTCCTTGAAACAACCACACCAGAGCAGCCTATATGTCTCCAGAGGTTACCTGTGGGTTTTTCTTTGTATCCTGCACAATTCTTCTGGCAGGTTTGGCTGAAATCTTTCTTGGTCTACCGGACCTTGGCTCGGTATTAACACATCCCCAGATCTTCCACTTCTTAATTACTCTTACAGTAATTTAACAGTACTGACAGTCATTTCTAAGGCTTTGGATATTTTTTATATACATTTAGAACTTTATGCAATTCCAGTACCTTATTACGCAGTTCTTTTTGACAGTAGTTCTTTTCTGCTCCCCTTAAAGTAATTTAACAGTACTGACAGTCATTTCTAAGGCTTTGGATATTTTTTATATACATTTCGAACTTTATGCAAATCCAGTACCTTATTACGCAGTTCTTTTTGACAGTAGTTCTTTTCTGCTCCCCATGCCTCAGTAACTAGCCTGCTCAGTGCATCCATGTGAAAGCTACCAAACGTATTGACTATTTATACACAGACACTAATTGCAATTTAAAATGCCACAGGTGTGGGAAATTAACCTTTATTTGCCATTTTAACCTCTGTGTGTCACCTTGTGTCTGTTACAAGGCCAAACAGTGTCAACTTTTGAGCAGGGAATTTTGGGTGATTTCTGTTTTCAGTATGGTTTAAAAAGGAGTCTGTGTGATAATTTATATGATCACTACGATCCTTACATAAGTCAGATTCTTTGCATGAACATTGATATTGTCAAAATCAATGCCGAAATTTCACAATTTCTGCCAGGGAATCCAAACTTAGGAGCACAGCTTTACCTACATCAAACAAACACAACAATATGCATACATTCTGTGGAACTATAAGCGCATGACTTCAATGTGTCATACAGGCAACATATTGCTCAAGAAGCTGACAAAGATACATCAGACCCTCCACTAAGAATATATATTTATCATAAGGATACTCTTTAGAAAAAGCCAATGGCAACTCCCAGAATGTTGACGCCATTTTCAATTGATAATTGATTGGTCAATAGGCAGTGCTTTTATTCGGGTTAATCTTATCTTGACTATAACCTGCTCCGGAGCAGTTTATGTTCGCAGCACAAGTTACCATGGCGATGTAAAACAGTAACAAATGAACCACTGTCACTTTCCATGATTTTCAATTATAAATAATTGGGTGTTTGGATCAGCAATTTCATTTTGATCTATCAAATAACTGAAGGACAGTAATATTTCGGTAGTGAAATTAGGTTCATTGGATGAACAGAAAATGTGCAATTTGCATCAAAACAAAAATAGACAGGTGCATATACTTTGTACAATATCATGGCATTTATTTAGGCTAAATTAGGACGCTATTAGAGATTAGATTCCAATTATTAGTTTGTTGAAAATATTTGTTTGAAGAACAGCATATTTCTCAATGCAATACACTTTTATTTTTGACGAAGCTTGTGCTTTATATCGGTCAAGCGAGTAACCATCATGCATATATCATTTTACACTACATGGAACCTTCTGTCAAGCTCGGACATTTGGATTGTGTTGTACATTTAATGAACATCATTGTAGCTTACTCAACAAAAACACAGTGAGACTGGGCTATTCAGAAAAGAAAAAAATCACTTAAATGTATAGGCCAGTTTGAATATTGAAATATACATTGAACCACAAGTTTTCTGTATATGCACTAACATTATTGCGGGTACTCCGCTTTGGGAATAGCTGGTTTTAAATAATCAGCACGTGGGGGGTTGGGTGTTTAAGATTTCTGTTTGGTGTTTAACATTTGTAACACAATGACTAGCTGAGTGCCCATCAATGCAGGTCTGGGCAAGGGGAGATTACATGTCACCTTTCTACAAAATTACACTTTTTAAGGATGCGTGCAATGCAGATATTTTTCTACACAAAACAAGATTTCTGCACAATGTACATGGTTGTGTGTTAAAATCGGGTGTGTGCTATATGCGCTAAAATACGGTATCTGTCAGGGGGTCCAGAATGTGTAGAGAAAGAGCAAATCCAAATAAAAGTGTAAGGTAATTCACTGGAGAGTATGCGTAGATCAAAGGGAAAACTGACTTGGTGAAAACTGACATTTTAAATGAAAAAGATGAAACAGAGACTATATACACGGGAAAGAGACTATATAAGCGGGACACAACAAAGACACGCCTGCACTGGATTACACCATCTTGGAGTAACTTGCAGTAAAGTAAATATAATTGCTAACTTTTCTATGAAATGTAACAGTGGCAAGGTTGATCAACTTTCCAGCGGTATCTCTTTAAACTAGTGTCATCAAGTTACCATGGCGATGTAACCTGGTAACAGGTGACCCAACGTCGTGATACTGAAAACCCAGGGTTAAACCTGAACTTACCTCGCTAACCCCAAATCTTGCTTCGTAGTATAGGCCCCTGGATCCCAATGGTTTAGGTGTTCAATGGAAATGTATGACAATGTATATTTTAAACTACATTTAGCTACTGTCTACACGTAGCTGTTTGAAAATAACAGGGGTAAATAAGCTGAGGCAAAATACATGGTACACTGTTCTTCTGCAGGGAGTAAAAGTGTGTTGCCCTGATATTAGATATACATTTCACACCCAAAATAACTTCAGACAGACAGGTTGGAGTCAGTGTATAGCCCCTGCCTCTTTTCCCTTGTGTTGTGTTCATTGTCTTTTGTTTGTTTTTCCATTGTTATTGGTTTCGCTAGTTTTGTAAAGCTTCTTCGGGTCCTTGAAAACCATTTATATGCTAGGTACCATGTATTATTATTATTATTTTTATTATTAGTGTATGTCACAGTGTCTACCTGAAGACAATGTTCCCGGCCTTGTCAGCCTTCCAAGCCTTGACCAAAGCAAAGTCCCCGGTAATGGCCTTCTCCATGATGTAGTGCCGGCCATCAAACTCACGCACCTGCCAAACAATGACACAGCAGGACATTTAAGAGCCCGATTAAAGGCTGCGGCATAACAAAGCATTTTGAGTGTGTTTCTGAAGGCTAGTGTGCATCACATATGCAGGGGAACCTGCGGTAAGGGATAATGCCATGCTACAATAGCATGATCCAATGCCATTCTGTTATAATGTTCTGCTTTTAACCTGCTCCAACAAAGCCCTCAAAAGAATGGTATTATTCTAAAGGTACAGGGTGGACTTGGCAAAATTGTCATACTGTGGTCAGACACCTGACGGTTTGATTCCAGGATACAGCAGATATTTCACACAGGCTCACTTGGTAACAGGGTCACACAGTGGGTAAAATGGGGCTAAAAGGGTTAAGGAGGACCTCTCTGTTTTCACTGGCGATGGCAATAGTTCCATCCTTGTTGTATTTAATGGGCGAGCCTCCCTCCTGAATCAGCGTTCCATAGCCTGTGGCGGTGTAAAAAGCAGGGACGCCGGCACCCCCAGCTCTGATCCGCTCTGCAAGAGTGCCCTGGTGCAGGGTCAACAACACCTCCATTACTGCAAATCATTCAGCCTGCACAGTGGACATTTAAAATCTGTGTGTGTGTGTGTGTGTGTGTGTGTGTGTGTGTGTGTGTGTGTGTGTGTGTGTGTGTGTGTGTGTGTGTGTGTGGGTGTGTGTGTGTGTGTGT
>JACXGM010020115.1:0-17999 GCA_016801145.1 Umbra pygmaea | reverse complement strand
TCTATCTATCTATCTATCTATCTATCTATCTATCTATCTATCTATCTATCTATCTATCTATCTACAGTATCTATCTGTAGTATCTATATGTAGTATCTATATGTAGTATCTATATGCAGTATATATTTACAGTATCTATCTATCTATCTATCTATCTATCTATCTATCTATCTATCTATCTATCTATCTATCTATCTATCTATCTATCTATCTATCTCAATTTCTAGACTATAACAGTGCGTGGTGAGGGCAATTCTTGTAAATATATTTCATGTCCATCAGGTCCTCCAACAAACGAATTCAATAGATTTGTCCAACAATGACAGGAGTAGAACTCAAAATGCCAAGGCCTCACCTTCTGGAAGATTGAAGTTTATAAAGCGTGCCAGATTACTAATTTACACCTGGTGTGGTCACATTGTATAGATCGAGTTAACTAGCCTAGAGTAAGTACATTGAACCCCAATGCCCAGAAGGTGGTGCCAACCTATCATAAATAAACCAAAATCCCAAAACTCAACATAAACAAACCCAAACATATATTAATAAACAGCTCAAATATTCAGCAGTCCTTTAAACAGTCAAACATTAATCCTAATAATTTATTCCCGCCACAACTGTTGTGACATTCACTATCTTACTGTTCCTTGACACAAGTTTGCCACACGGTAAGGGAAAGACATCAGGTTCTGTAGCCTCCATTTCCCAATCAGACTTAGCTTCGGAAGGTGAAAGTCTGCTTTAGCAGGAACCCCAGTAGTCAGCAGCTGGCAGTGACCACAAGTCCCTGCATCATTGACACTTGTTCCTGTGCCCAGCTATGGATCAATAGGTGAAAAACACTCCTTGCAAGCATGGAACCAAAAATACAAGAATGTACATGTTTAAGGAAGATAAGAACACCGGTATTAGTAACCATATGTAGTTAAACTGTAGAAAAGCCCACAGCAGCAAATCCAATGTGAATAAACTAATTTCTACCTATATCTACAACTGTAACCACATTAATTCAATATGATTCGTTTTCTCTGTGGTATACAGTATAGTGTATGTGGATGTGTTTTGTGTGTTATTGTTAGATTGTGGTTAAAAAGAGAAATACCTGAGCACACTGGTCTTTCTCTAACAGGAAATGTCAAGAGAAGAAAATTATTTTGTTCTCTTCATCCATGTCACGTCTTTACTCTAAGCTATCCCATTTTCATTCCTGGTGTGGTATTGAACTAAAGCAGTCAATTAGGGGGAAGAATAAATCTTCAACAGCCTCTTTTCTTCACACCATAAAAGGGAGTGAGAATGATAAACAATCTGTCTAATTTAGTTGTGCAGATGAACAAAGTAACATACAACTAGCTTACATCTCTGTTCTTAGGGACAAATAGCCAGAATCTGAGAGAAACCGTTCAGTAAATTATGGATTTAATGCAGGAAAGTTTGTTTAACTGCATGATTGGTGGAAACAGAAGATAATGGATAAATTTAGATATTGTGGAAAAGTTACTGTAGTGGTACAGCAGTTCCTACGTGACATAAAATATGACCAAATGTATGTGAACACCCCTACTAAAGGTATAGGGGGGATAATGGACTGGGGCTGTTTGTTAAGGTTTGGGCTCCTTAGCTCCAGTGCAGGGTCAGCTTAATGACACAGAAGAACAAAATACATTTTTGACATTGGTTCTTCCAACATCGTGGCAAAGGTTTGGGGAAGGCCCTTTCCTGTTCCAGCATTACTGTGACCCTGTGCACAAAATGGTGTCCCTAAAGACATGGTTCAACAAGTTTGGTGTGGATGAACACTAGTGGCTTGCACAGAGCCCTGACCTCAACCCTATTGAACAACGTTCAGATGAATTGGAACAGTGAGTGAAAGCCAGACCTTCTCATCCAACACCAGTGCCTGACTTCTTAATGCGATTTTAGGGGATCCATGTGATGTTGTGGGTTAAGTCATTGCCTTGGAGGACAAGCTACGTTCTGATAGTCAGTGGTTTGAGCCTGACCCCCAGCATGAGGCAGCACAAATATCATGGCGCTGCCCAGGATAAGTCAGATTATTTACTTTGCCATGTCACTCTCCAGCGACTTCTTCTGTGCAGATCAGGCACCTGTAAATTCAATCGTAGACGTACAGTTTGGGAACGTAGTCATCCCAAACATTAGCTGACTAGACTAAAGGTTTCTGTGTTGGATGAGCAGTGTAAAAATAATTGCTTGGCTCACCAACGTGGTTGGATGAACCATGTTTGCGCCCTTCATCATCCCACATCTGTCCAAGGAGTTGGGGAGCTGCTGACAAGGCAGGGGTAGTGGGAATTGGGATACCAATTGGGAGGGAAGAAAAATGAGAAATAAAATTGCTCTTTTGGCGGAATGGACACAAAGCCCCACAAAAAACACTCCAAAGTCTTGTTGTCTAATATGAATTGACATGGTTTTGGAATGGGATGGGTCAGGTTTCCAAATACATTTTGGCCATATAGTTTGCACTCCTACTCCACAACAGCATGCTGGTGGCTGGGTTTAGGACAATGAAGAGCACGCCAAGTGGAGCCAGGGGAACTTTCTAGAGATAGGTCACTTCATCAGGCCCAATGACGCACATCTGCCTCTCATTACGAGGACTTGGTTGGAGTCATCAGAAAGAGAGCCAGAGATCCCTGAAGGTAACTACACATCCTTCCTTTTTCAGTCTGTAAAAACAAAAAAACTGAGAGCCAGAAAAGCCACCAAGAAGAAAGATTCTCTGTAACTCCGTTTTTTTAGTTCTTTGTTCTCAATAGAATGCCTTTTGGCATTAGCACCAAAGCTCTGTCTTCGTGTCCAATGCTCTGACCCAGCTTCAACATGTCAAGTACACGTAGAATGTTAAAGAACATACTATACATTGTGGTAGCATTATTGTGTTTTTCTCTGTGTCTAGTAGAAAACAAAATTGAGGTTTAGAATGTACAAAGTTCAAGTATGTCACCAGTATCCAACAGTACTCAGCTGTGTTCAACAGTTGAGGGAAATTCCTAAAACTTTATTGAACTACCTTTACCTGGTAATTTATGAACTTCCTTCACCTGGTGAACACATCTTTGACTTTGTACTTTTACACCTCTGAAAAGGATGCATAAAAAATAGATTTTTCATTTTAAAAGATGGACATAATCAAAATCAAATATGGTAAGAAGACAATGCAGGTGGTCCACGTGGCATTTTGGGCAAAGTTGTTGCATTACAGGACAGTCTACGTCACAATGGTCATGGGTCAAACCTGACCATGGGTTCTCCTGCATGAGGCAGTGCAAAATTGGCACAATGCTGCCTGGGATTTGGGTTAGATAAATCAGATTATATATCCTGCCAAATCACGCTCCAGCCTCTCCTTGTGTGCAGGTCGGACATCAGTAAATTCAATCATCCCGTGCATGATCTGACTAAAGGCTTCCGTGTTGGGTGAACAATGCAAAAAGAATCAGCAGCTCGGGCGACATGTGGTTGGATGAACCATGTGCATGCCCCTCGTCATCCCACAGGGTTGCTGAGCTGCCAACAAGGCAGGATTAGAGAGGGAATTGGGAAGGGAGAAAAACTGGGAAAAATCATAAAAAAAGAAAACTTCGCAATAATGTATTTCTGAACTCTGCCTAGATTAACATATTAGTAATGTGTTGTTTAAAAATTAATATAAATTCATTTTCTTTGCATTATTTGAGTTCTGACAACACTGTATATTTTTTGTTATTTTGACCAGTTGTCATTTTTTGCAAATAAATGTTCTAAATAAAAATATACCTATTTTGAATTTGGGAAAAAAGCTGTCCGTAGTTTATGGAATAAAACAAAAATGATTTTACCCAAACACATACCTATCAATTGAAATCCAGAGACACTGATGATTTTGCAGTGGTTTCCTTATATTTTCCAGAGCTGTATATTTGCAATGAAAATAAATTTGAATCTAATTTAATCAAAACACACACTTAGAAACCATGCTGCAAATGTGTTCAAATCAGAAAAACACAGCCATCCTTACGTGTAAGTGAGTTGTAAGATCAGATAATACATTACTCATTGGTTGAACACACACACAAATACAAACATGCAACATAAAATCCGTTTAAAACAGATTTTAAAACGTATTGTACACACACATACACACACACACACACACATACTTATATACCGCTAAGGAAGACGGTAATCAGTACTTGGGCTCAGAATGAACACCATGGTTTGCAGGTTGTGCATAAACCACAGTGTCTGAGATTATCTAGACTGGTGTGGCTTAATGTCATCTTTAGCTGCATGTAGGAGAGCTGTCAGATTAAGTGATTCCGCTTAAGGAACATTGTGTGTGTTTCTCATATTGAATAGGGTGTGATTTTTTCGTGTGTTGGTGTGGCGTTTACAGTTGTCTATAGATATTCTCGCCTTTGCACTAGATTTCAATAATCGCCCATTTTGTCACAAATATGTGGAGAAAATAGTTGTGTTCACATGTGCTTTCAATTATGTCACAACTACACAAATAGTAGGTAAACAAAAAACATTATGGTAATGTCGATCTCAGATTACTCCAGGCAGAATGTAGATGGATTTTCTACCTTAGAACCCTTCATCCAATTGGTATGAATGAAGAGCTAGCATTAAACTGTTTTCTATAATCTACACATGTTGTTATCTGATTTGTCTCTAGGAGGCTGTTGTAGCCCTATATTCTGCTTTCCTGTTCCTGCATTTGTTATTGTATGTTATTGTATGTATATGTATGTAAACCTATTAATATTTTATTCATATAATATTCAATGATTATTGCTCAAATCCATCCTAAGTATGTGATCCGTCCCGTATCTTCTATGTTGCTAAAACATTATTGATGTCCTCTTGATCATGTGACCTGTAATTGGGCTTTTTATGTGACAGCTGTGTGTGTTTGCTCCTTTGCACTGACGATGGCTTGACTGGCTGAAACGTTTGTATTTTTCACTTTTGCACTTTGCACTTTATCTTTGGGCATATCAATAAATACACTGTGAAAATTTAAATGCTTCCATTGTTGGACTTTGTCTTTTTTTCATCTGTGTGCGAGTCTCCTACATTTTTGCATTAAAGACCCTAAATTACGGTAGGTCGGAGGCAGGTGATCGTTGTTTTCTGGGTTATTTTGTTGCAGGTGCCTCTAATGTATAAATTGCACCTCAACAGTGTTTAAGAAAGAAAAAAACAATGTGCTCTATGTACCAGTGTCAAGATGGTGCAGATAGCAGAGACAAATAAGTTTGAAGTCTGAGTATGTGAAATACAAAGTGATTTTTATACAGAGACATTCCTAAGAATACGAATCCTGGTCCTGAGACTTTGAAATTAGTATCATCAGGTTTACATCAGGTTTACAGCCCATTGTATTGTGGTAAACCTGAAGAATAACCTCAACCTCAGATAACATTGAATGTTGTTTTGAATGGTTGACAAAGCACCACACACAACTGCTGAATAACTGACCTGAAGTATGCTTTTTAACCTATAAGGGTGTAGTGGGTTTTTAGATGTTTCACAGGACTGATTATAGCAGCTGTCTTAGGTACTACCAGTCTTTAAATTAAATATTATTCACTTTACTAAGTTCTGTCCGTCTGACATTCTAAATCATTTCCCAGAACATCGCCGGTGGAGTCATTAATGGGAACGTAAGCTATCTTGTTGCGGCCTGCTCTTAAGTTTCAGCCCTTATCACGCACACATTCAAGCTAGGTAGCCTACGCACTGTTTTCTGAGTATCGCGGGTAGCGAATAAGTTGTCCCGGGTCGCTCTAGTATTTCTTTCCCTAGCTGTTTACACACACGGATAAATGATCATTATGAGGTCAGATAGTTAGATAGGAAATATCAACAACGTCTATACTATCAATCCTCTATACGCATTTATTAGGCATTGCTCCGTTCTCAACTCAGACTATTGCAACAGGGGAGAAAAGAAAATATATTAATCATTAATGCTTTAACTTCATAAATGCATCTTAATTGTATCCTTCTACCCCCTACTACAAGGGTAAAATGGTAGGATGCCCAAAAAGAACCTACTGCTGAAAAAGAGAAAGCCTGATGGAACTTTGTAAAAATGTCTAACTCCTTCTCGGGATGTGCTGTGGAACAATAAAAAATAAGTAGCTCTTCGGCAAAAATCTGCACTCGCATACTTGTTGCTGCCTCACACACTTGGCCCTTTGAATGTCTGAACGAAGCCAGATCTAAATACAAAAGAACAACCTATGGCGAGAGCTTAAATCTTGGGCAAAAACACCCCTCTAACATTGCAGAACTGGAACGATGGCTTGGCTAAAGATTGATTCAAGTTGTAAAGATAATTGTTCTTTCATCAAAGGTTAGACAACCAAAAGGGTCTCAGGTGACATAATGTTGTCTATAATTTTTTTTAATTTGAATAATAAACAAGCATTTGGAAACTAAAATGTTTATGTAAAGCAACTGTGCCAATTCTTCTGTATCCCTCCAATCGAATTGAAATGACACTAACACAATTCCTTACTGGTAATTTATCAAGAGAATCTAAACCAGCAGTTAGCCTTGTGATTATAGAATCAGCCTAGTAACGTAAAGAATGGCTGAAATGTTAATTTTTAATCAAATTCAATAAGAAAAATGTTGGGATACAATTAGAAATGCCTTAATAACGTGCAAATTATTATTATTTTGACAAGTGCCAGGGAGTGATCTTTTTTGGCTGCAACTAAGGCAGATGTGTAAACATCGGCTGTGCAACTCAAAAGCCTATGCAGATCTCACATTTGAGTCACCTGGAATCTGATAGGATGCCACGTCTAGAGAATATAATTCAAAAGGATCTAAAATACCAGCCCCAAACCAGAACTACTTTTATACAGGGGATCCTCTGAGATAATTCTTCCAACTTTCAACTGGAACAGCTCTGCTGGCGGGAGTCTCAAAAGGTTGTTTTAGTCACCTTCCACGACAGTGCCCTCTTTGTCTGTATCACCTCCCTTTGTTCCTCTTACATTCCTCACTGTGGAGACAGGTGTCGATACCATAGTCCATCCCCCCGGGCAATCATGCCCACAAAGTCTCCCAGGAGGATGAGGTAGATCCAGTCCTCACCCAGGAAAGCAATTAGGAACTTTTTACGGAAGAACGTAGACCCTGGTGAGAGGAAAGTTACAGTGCACACCGTCAGACATGCAACAATGATATTACACATTACTTAAAAGGCAATTGCTTCTGTTGTGTTAGTGAAAACAGTGACCCATTTCATTTTAAAATGTCTGAAATACCATTCATTTTATTGGATGACGGATCATCATGAAACCTACTGACGTCCTTGATGCACAGTGACTCCTGGATTAGCTGTGGAAGACTGAACACCTATTGAGTCATAGGCCTCTTACTGCTGTGCAAAGTTGGTGGTCATCTCGTTTTGAGGACAGGTTGATTTAGATAGTGTTGTGTCATATTCACTTAATTTTTTATAATGGCCTTAACTATGCTTCAGGGGACATTCAATGTCTTGGAATAGTTCTTATAGTCTTCCCATGATTGATCCTTTTGAATAACCTTATTTTAACATGGGTCAAATTGAGCATACATGTATATATATATAAATATTATAATAAAGCTTACATATTATATATATATATAAATATTATAATAAAACATATTGTGTAGACTTCATCACCTTCACTACTATATTTCTTTTTTGTATTTTCTTCTTAATAAGTATATTGAACATTGTGTGTGACTGCATGGTGATAAATCAACACGTGTGTTTATTGCATACCAACTACACTACATACAGTACCCACTTTAATCCAAATCTACCCTTACATAAGCAGTGAGAGACATGCATAGAGACCTCATCCAGTTTCAATCTATACACATTTGTATCATATTATGTGTCTTACGTGCATCTATATTTAGATTGTAATGTCTGTTGGTTTGTGTCTATGTGTGTGCGCGAGCATGTGTGGACGCATCGTTTCGCCCACGGCCCGGCTGTGTTCCTAGAGCCCGTCTGTTCTCTAGACAGCCACTAGTCAGGGTGTGTGAAAGAATGTTTTGCATGACTGTGTGTGTGTGTGTGTGTGTGTGTGTGTGTGTGTGTGTGTGTGTGTGTGTGTGTGTGTGTGTGTGTGTGCAGCAAATGTAATTTTGTCTTGTCTCTGAGATGTAATGTGTTTTTCTCTATGTTGCTATGGTACACTGGTTTTCCAGTGATGCTTACCAGCTTCATTGTTTATGGCAGGCAATAACCCGCATGCTACTTCCCCTCATCCTTCTTATTCATCCCATCCATCCTTTATCCCTTCCTTTCTCACTATATCTCTTTCTCATCACTCTTCCACCCCAACTTCAACTACATTCATTACTGGAAGGCTCCTTTCATGTCTACTTTCTCACTTTTTTGCTTTCTCTTTTTCCATTTATTCTTCTTTTCCTCTTTCCTTTGCTCCTTCATCTCCTCTCCTGTCTTCTAGGCCATAAATTATTTCCTTTCATCTAATTTTTTCTCTTTCACTCTCTGGCTGTTACAATAATACCAGCATACCTGCTGCGGCTAATTTAGGTTGTCTTGGATACAGTAGGCTTCCACATCCAGTGAGAGTGAATGTGCGAGGATGAACTAGTGGGAGAAAGCAGCTAATGAAAACGAGTCAATAACAGAAACCAATTGTGTATGCACATTGCAGGATACGGACAAGCCTACGTAAAACGCAAATTACCCACTCCATTTGTGCAAGGTGACAGTTTACTAAAGAAAAAATAGTATAAAGCATTAATGTTCAAATCTGCACAGTCATGCAAATAAAACATATCAGAGGGATTAGAGGCTCAGATAAGAGTATAGAGAGATTCAATTAACCAGGCATTGTACAAAACCACCAACTAATGACAGAAGAACAGATAGCACACCATGCCTCTGGTTCATGGCTTTCACACAGCATCCACTGGGAGAGGGTGACGGAGGCATGGAGCGACTAGCAACTAACTACTGACTGTAGTCTACACTGCAGTCTCACTGTAAAAACGTCCCTGCTCCTCACTGTCAAGTTTTACATAAGGTCCCATATGTACCATCAAAGGTGGATCACATACACACAAGTGCACACACGACAGGGCCTTTTAATTATACCATCAATAAGAGTTTGTTGTCCTAAATCATTTTTAGTGTACTAAATTAAGCTGGTCACTTGGCACGACTTACCCAGTGTGTGGTACCGTATATTCAGCATCGGGCTGGAGTGTGTTAAACATATGTCACTAGGTAAGGGTGTCTTATAACAGTGGTGGATCTGGCAGATAAGAGATTATAATAAAGTATCATATATTTTATATCTCATAGCTATATCTGTTAAAAGTCAATTGACCTTTAATTTCTTGGGCAGTTGTCTGGATAAGGGATGTTTAGCCATGCCAATTTGTTGACAAGTTCTCTACATTTGAGCCTATTAATAAGCCCATGAAACTTGTCTCGCAAGTGATTGATATGTTTATCATGCTCAGACTCCATGTCATCAGATTAGACATTTTGTGCCTCTGTTACTCTATGACAATTGATGTTTTTCAGCAGTGCATGTTCTCTTCAATGTCATTCAGAATAAGATTCATTTAAATATGCCAATGTTTATGCATTGTCTTTATTTACAATATTCATGAATGCATACCTATCAGCATTTATGATAGGGGGGTCATCTTGGTCACTGTTTTAGAAATAGCTACTGTGAATAGTTAATGTGAATACTGCAATGCAGTATAAAAGACCGATTTACAAGAAAATACATTTTTAAAGTACAAATTGTGTCATGGTCCACGCTGGTTCAAATGATGTTTTGAGAAAAGTACAGAGAAAGCTTTAATCTGACTTAAATGATTTAAGACAAAGAAATGACAGAGAAAAGTAAAGATTTTGTGACATTTGGCCCTATTCCCCAGCCCTTTCTCCATAATAAAGATTGATTGAGAAACAGAATGATATTCAGCCTCAGGTAAATAACACTCTCATGGCAAAAATAAATCACTGCAATTCTTTTCTATTTTGGGGGAATTTTTATTTACAGAACACTAGGAAACATAGGCTAAGGGAACAGGCATGTAGGGGGCGACAGAGTTTTCTTTTGAGATTCTTCTTAAGCAAAACATTGGTGGAACCATTTAGTGCTCTTCTTGGAGAAAGGACAAGCTTGACAAGGAGGATGGGCTTTATCTAAATTAGATTGGACCTAAGCTACTTATACAATATACAATGTAAATTTGGGTCACTACATTATGGAATGCAGTTATGGTAGTTGGCTTAGTGTACTCTACTGTATGTGCATACAGTGGCACATCCAGAAATGTTTCATGGGGTGGCCAGATAGGGCCACTGAAAATCCTGGGGTGGCACACCAAAACCAAAAGCCTTGACTGAATTACAGGAATTCTAATATGCTGTTGTAATGTACAGGCTAGTTGAAGACTATTTAAATGTGAGAATTAAGGAATCACATACTTTGGTTTCTAATTTTACAGTTAATGTTACTAATTATCTGATGTACATTGATTAATACTCATACAGGTAACATTTTGAGTTCTACAACAATCTTTTTTTAACATGTTATGTATCTGTATACAGTGCCTTGCGAAAGTATTTAGCACCCTTGAACTTTTCAACCTTTTGCCACATTTCAGGCTTCAAACATAAAGATATGAAACTGTAAATTTTTGTGAAGAATCAACAACAAGTGGGACACAATCATGAAGTGAAATGAAATTTATTTGATATTTCAAACTTTTTTAACAAATAAAAAACTGAAAAATTGGGCATCCAAAATTATTAAGTTAATACTTTGTAGCACCACCGTTTGCTGCGATTACAGCTGTAAGTCGCTTGGGGTATGTCTCTATCAATTTTGCACATCGAGAGACTGACATTTTTTCCCATTCCTCCTTGCAAAACAGCTCGAGCTCAGTGTGGTTGGATGGAGAGCGTTTGTGAACAGCAGTTTTCAGTTTTTTCCACAGATTCTCGATTGGATTCAGGTCTGGACTTTGACTTGGCCATTCTCAATGAACCATTCCATTGTAAATTTTGCTTTATGTTTTGGATCATTGTCTTGTTGGAAGACAAATCTCCGTCCCAGTCTCAGGTCTTGTTACGTTTCCCCTTGAAATAGTAAGAGACAGTCGCGAAGGTACAGATAATCCAATACTCTTTATTGAAATTCAAAATAATACTGCCTCGTGGGGCGAAAAAAGTTGTCTTACGACATCCACCCATACGTAGAACAGAAAACACGGAGACGCAACAGGAAACATTGACCGACAAGAGACAAGGGGAGAACAACCTGGTTAAATGCTAAGACAACTGATTATAAACTCAAGACATCTGTGACTAACAATTACTTCAAATATATACACCCAAAACCCCTAATACCCGAACTAGACACAAGAGGGAGGCAAAACAACACATACAGGGGAACCACAGAGACTGCAGCCGAAGGCTCAGGCGGAGGGCAGACTGTAGCCGTAGGCTCAGGTGGTGGGCAGACTGCAGCCGAAGGCTCAGGTGGTGGGCAGACTGCTGGCTGAGGCTCTGGCGGTGGGCAGACAGCTGCCGGAGGGTTTGGTGGTGGGCAGACCGCCAGAGGTGGCCGTGCGCAGTCTGCTGGAGGTGTAGAGCCCCCACTCCACCCCCTATAGCACCACCCCAAAATTTTCATGGGGAGACTGTCCGCCTCCACGTGACAGGAGGCCCTAGGGACGGGAACTGGGGCTCTAAATGACCCTAGACGAGGCATGGGGTCCCTACAGTGGGCAACCAAAGTGGGCCTATGGGCTGTAACTACGGCCCTAGGGGCGAGAACTGGGGCAGAAACTGGTGGCCTAACTGGGGCCGAAAGAGGTGGCCTAACTGGGGCCGAAACAGGAGCCCTAACTGGGGCAGACACAGGAAGCCTAGGGGGAGTAACAGAGGCCCTAGGGGCAGTAACGGAGGCCCTAGGGGCAGTAACGGAGGCGCTAGGGGCATTAACAGAGGCCCTAGGGGCAGTAACAGAGGCCCTAGGGGCAGTAACAGAGGCCCTAGGGGCAGGTACGGGAGGCCATCAAAGGCTTCCTCCTCCTGCCGGCTACAATAGAAATAGGCTGCTCCCTCGGAGTCGTAGCGTACATCTTCCGGGAAGCAGCCCATAGCCCACGCCTGCTCCATTCTCTGCAGGGTAAGCCGGCGAAGATCTCCCTCGACATAGCCCGCTCTGGGAAGAAAAAGAAAGCTCTCCCTGGGGTTGCGGGAACTCCTTCGCTGTCTCATGTTGAAAGGTCGGTCAATCTGTCACGTTTCCCCTTGAAATAGTAAGAGACAGTCGCGAAGGTACAGATAATCCAATACTCTTTATTGTAATTCAAAATAATACTGCCTCGTGGGGCGAAACAAGTCGTCTTACGATATCTTCCCATACGTAGAACAGAAAACACGGAGACGCAACAGGAAACATTGACCGACAAGAGACAAGGGGAGAACAACCTGGTTAAATGCTAAGACAACTGATTACAAACTCAAGACATCTGTGACTAACAATTACTTCAAATATATACACCCAAAACCCCTAATACCCGAACTAGACACAAGAGGGAGGCAAAACAACACATATAGGGGAACCACAGAGACAATACATGAAAACCCTCAACTCATACGTAACAGGTCTTTTGCAGACTCCATCAGGTTTTCTTCCAGAATGGTCCTGTATTTGGCTCCATCCATCTTCCCATCAATTTTAGCCATCTTCCCTGTCCCTGCTGAAGAGAAGCAGGCCCAAAGCATGATGCTGCCACCACCATGTTTGACAGTGGGGATGGTGTGTTAAGGGTGATGAGCTGTGTTGCTTTTACGCCAAACATAACTTTTTGCATTGTTGCCAAAAAGTTCCATTTTGGTTACATCTGACCAGAGCACATTCTTCCACAAAAAATTATCACTATTGCGTGAACACTCACAAAGCGCACATCATTTGTATAGAAAGATGACACCAATCTTTCCTCCCAAGAACAGCATTTATTGGTACTCGGCAAGTCATTGTGTTACAAATTTTAAACACCCAACCCCTACAACCCCCCCAAACGTGCTGATTGGATTACACTAGCTATTCCCAAAGTGGGGTGGGCATATTGACGTTAGGGGGTGCAATAGGAAAATTCTGGTTCAAAATGTATTTCAATATTCAAACTGGCCTATACATTTCTTTTTTTTTTGTCTGAATAGCCCAGTCTCACTGGCAAAAATAATCACCAACTAGTGTCTGGATAAATATTAACAATGTACAATATCAATTAATTGGCATCCAATAGATAAACTGTATATTTTTCAAGTGAGTATGTGTTTGGCCATCGTAATTAATTTTAACTAGGCTAATATCTTTTTGAATGGATTTCTGATTAATAATCCTGTTTACCTGTTGAGTTATTATTAGAGTGAGGTCATGATTATGTTACTAAAGCCTCCATGAAACCACTGTGTTAATTTGATTTTAAGAGCTACAGATCATTTAAAATAATACAATATAGTATTCAGTCTCATTGTGGATAAATAAAATATTTAAACCAAATATGCTTAATGATGAAGATTTGCATTTGTGATGTTAATATCTCAAAAAGCTGCACACACGTAATTATATTATAGCCTATATTATAGTAAACTCTGGGGCAGAGAGCCCATTTCAAACAGCTGGTTTTGGAGCCACTCATTAAAGACAGACCGGGTAGGAAAATGCCAGGAAAGAAGTTATGAAAGCTCTGACTGATTCCAAAGAAGGTATGATTATGAAGTAAATAAAAGGTTGAATGTCTGTAAACCAGCCAAACCAATAAGGCCATTGGAAATCTGAGAATTGCCTTTATTTCAGCGCTTCATAAACTGCTTTGCTTTACATGAAGCCTTAATTAAACAAAACATAGATGTCAATTTGGGACATGTATGACAACAAAAAGTAGTCATTGTAGGAATGTATGAAAATATTCAGGTGAGCAAGGAAATATTGTTCTTCATGGTCTCAGTTATAGTATGGCAACTACATGGAATTTTTCTTGTTTTTTTTAGAACTCCAAATGAAGATGTCACACGAAAAGGCTAAGTTAGGGAGGAGGAATGCACATCTACTGTACAATACGGCAGGAGGAAAGACCCGGAACAAGCCTCTGAAAGTGGAAGCAGCAACAATCACTGAAATCATGGCCAACATTCATCTTCCCTGACAGCAGAAACTGGCACATTAAGAACGTTTTTTCTCTAAAGTTTATAACAATAGAATTTCTAGCCGAAAATGAATACTACAGTTGTGCTTTCTGTATTCAGTGAAAGTATAAAACTGATATGTTATTAGTTCCTACGTAACGAATGATCATTGTTCTGTGTACGTATATCCCTACCATCTTACACACTGCTGTTCACAAATATAGATCATTATACAGCTATAATTGTTTACAGATTATAATAAAACAACCAAATACCTTAACAGAATATTATATGATTAGGTCATTATCCCTGTTTGGAGAAATTCACTTCAAACAGACCGTCTCATCTTACACAAAACGTCTGCTATGCTTAGTGCAAATGCGAACACAAACATGCAGTTTTTGCATTCGCTTTCACAAAGGTGTTTCTCTCATTTTATCTAATTTGGGAAGAAACCGTAAACTATTGACATGTGTAATAAATATGACAAATTCTTGACAATGTAAATGATGTTCTTATGGATATGTAGGAATATTTACTTTTGTATATTTGAATTGGCCGATCAACATCAAAGAAATAGCAGATTAGCTTGATAAATATGACATTTGACATAGTTATTAAAAGTACTTCGGTACTTGTATCGGCAAGTACCCAAAATTAAATACTATGTACTTTATGGATCTAAAAGAGTCTCAATAAAGATAAATGCACACACTACATTCACATGTGCACACACAGGATTCATACATGCACACACATGATTCATAAATACACACATAGGATACACAAATGCACACAAAATTCACAAATGCACACACAAAATTTTAAAAGCACAGAAGATTAACAAATGCATACACAATTCACAAATGCACACAAAATTCATAAATACACACAATTCAGAAAGGCTAACAAAATTTACAAATGCACACAAGATTCAGAAATGCACAGGACACGATTCAGAAATGTATTTCTGATGCACACACACAAATATATCTTGATTTACAAACTGCTTGCAGTCTGTGAACGTCACTGCATTTGTGTGTGAATTTTGAGACTCCCCTGACTTGGCTCAACACACAAATGCATTTTTTTAAACAGGGAATGATCTGCAACCAATCAGATATCTCCCTTGTTTTAGCCAATCACAAGAACGCACCCTACATGGGGGAATGTTTACTTATAAGCCAATCACATGAACGCGTTCACACAGCGCCGGGAGCCAAGAGTGTTTAACTAAGATTAACAGTACTGATGAAAGGACAACTGTTTTCTCTGCCAAGCATTTTCTGCTTAAATTTCAGCAATGAAAGACATTTTAATATTTAAGTTGATTGACTCATGTAAAGACTGATAAAAATGTGTTGCTGCAACATAAAGCTGCATAGTCATATCTTTTAAATTACTTTCTGAACAACGTGTTTGGAATAGAGTAGCGGTGGTGTTGCTGCTTTATGTTCCGTAGGTCATCGGTTTGATTTACAGAGTTTACTATATTATATGATGACTTAAAAACATTGTTCATTACCCACTTTTGTCCCGCAAAATAAAACTGTACTTTCATATACTGTGTAAATAGTTACAATTTTTCACAAAGGATTCAGAGGCGCATTCTGATTGGAGAATGCGGACGCAGTACTGTACAATATTTATTTGCTTTCCTAAAGCCGTTTTAAAACAAACAAGGAATTATTTAAATTAAGAAAGCTATTCTACAGTGTATAATAATACAATTACATTGATTTAATATCAGTCCATCCATCCATCCATCCATTATCATCCGCTTATCCGGGATCGGGTCGCGGGGGCAGCAGCTCCAGCAGGGGACCCCAAACGTCCTTTTCCAGAGTCACGTTAACCAGCTCCGACTGGGGGATCCCGAGGCGTTCCCAGGCCAGGTTGGAGATATAATCTCGCCACCTAGTCCTGGGTTTTCCCCGAGGACTCCTCCCAGCTGGACGTGCCTGGAACACCTCCCTAGGGAGGCGCCCAGGGGGCATCCTTACTGTAGTTAGGGAAATTAAGAGAATGTGGTACCATTAATATACACATGAAATTAATACATTAATAAATGATATATTTCCTTTTCCCTTGGGGCAATGTTCTGAGTTAAACAGATAATTAATAGCTTAATAGAAAGCATAGAGAATGATCTTATTGATCTCAGTTGCCTCGTAGATATTTAATATCAATAAATCTGACTCCATGTGTTTGTGTTAGCTAAGCAAGATCAAACCAGGGCCTCGCGGGCGTGAACTCTGGATCTGCCAAGGTAGCTAACCTGGACCCTCCGAGTCACACCAAGTATACAATATGGACGGGCTAGCCTGTCATCACGTAAACGTCTGCAACAGCTGTACAAGATCTAAGGTACATTGACTCGAACCTAAAATCAGAAATGCTTCCTACAAAAGCTGAACTGCACGATAGGGACGAGGAATAAGGAATGCCCAGGTGTGGGCTGAACTTTCTCCCCTGTCAACTTGTAAATCCCTCTTCTGCCAGGTGAGGATGCCGCTGCGGGATAGCCGAGCCTCAGTGATTGCTCCTGGCGCCTGGAATAGCTTGCTAGCAAAGTGTGTGTGTGTGATAATGAACAGAATACTATGAGCAGGCAGAGAATAGGCTAACAATGATTTCCATATAACTCCGCCGGAGATATAAGGAATAAACTTGGAATGTCGCAAACAAGGCTCGGTTCAAAGCAATAATATTTAATTCCAATTAAAGGCATAAAATACAACTGTTTAACCGGACAATGAAATCACAAGTTACAATACCAAGAATATTAATACATGTCTTCCTAAAATCCTAAAACCTAACAAAAACTACAATTATCCTATCTAATCACACGGCTAGAGCAACTAGCTTGCTCGGAGCATCGTCTATGATATGAACTCCATGAACATAGTTGAACATAGCCTTTTATCCTCTTCCCGAAAAAGTGCTCCCCCACTCCCGCTCAACCCCAATGGGAATCAACTTTCACTGGGCATCTAAAGTGGAAACAAAGGACCGCTTTTGACAAATTTACATTGATTACATTATTCACAGACTTTAGGTCACAAATACAATCAGTACAAAAGACCGGCTGTAGACATTTACATTGAGTACAGAAGAACAGGCTTTGTACATTTACATGAAATTGAAATGTCCCCCCCCCCCGGGGGGGGAAACATACATTTGACTCTGTGGAACTTTCCTCCATATTCTGGCCAGCCAACTATAAATTATCTGTAAAGAGAAACATGACATGTGCAACACAGTGGTCCGTGTATACCAAAGTTTCCCTTTATGGGACAGTCAGGAAAACATCAAAGATCCGACTATTTGGTCCATTGGCTGGTGTTTTACATTAGGTGTTCCGTTGGTCTTTACTTTCAGGCTGTGTCTTCAAGGAAGAGGGGTGATGCTTCACACCTCCCTGCATCCTCTGTATTTGCGTCTCTAAATAAGCAACTCCGGGAAGGAATAGGTGTGGGGTAGCCAGCCAGGTGCCAGCCAGGTGCCAGCTCTTAATATCTGCATATCTGTCCTGTAAACATTTTAAACTTCCACTACATTACCAGATGCCCAAACCACCTCAACTGGCTCCATTCGACGCAAAGGAGCAGCGGCTCTACTCTGAGATCCTCACGGATGACTGAGCTTCTCACCCTATCTCTAAGGGAGACGCCCGCCACCCTCCTGAGGAAACCCATTTCGGCCGCTTGTACCCTGGATCTTGTTCTTTCGGTCATGACCCAGCCTTCATGACCATAGGTGAGGGTAGGAA
>JACXGM010020114.1:0-17999 GCA_016801145.1 Umbra pygmaea | reverse complement strand
GTATATGTGGAGGTGTGGAGGTGTGGAGGTGTGGAGGGTGAAGTTGTGGAGGATTGGAGTGTTGAGGGTGGAGTTGTAAAGGTGTGGAGGTGTGGAGGTGTGGAGGTGTGGATGGTGGAGGTGTGAAGGGTGGAGGGCAGAGATGGGGACTCGAGTTAGAGACTTACTCGAGTTGCACTTCTCATAAAAAAGTCTCATAAAAAATGTACTTCAGACTTGACTATAGATATAACAACTACTGGACAATATGAGTCTTTAGAAAAAAGCCTACATATAATATCCTGTTTTTATATAGCTTCTGTCAAATAAAATGTTGGCAAAGACAAGGTGGCTAGCTAGTAGTGAAGAAAATTTGTTAAAGGCAGGCTACTTTAAGTTGTAACTTGGCAAGCCTACACAGCTAACAAAATTGTTTACATCTACAATGAGTGTTTAAGAATGTCTACTAATTCAGGATTCTTTTAAAAAAGGTAGGTAACTAGACTACACTAATATACAGTGGAGAGGAGCTGGTCTAGCAAACCAACGATTATGAGAGTTAACTCTGATGCAGTTGGCTAAAGTTGTGTACACATTAGCATGTTCTGCTATATTTAAGGGTTGCACACAGTACTTGAAAATGTAATTCAACAATTAATGTAATTAGTATTTGTATTAGCCCACCAAAAGCACTTAATTAGACTACTAAATATTTTTCACTCATTAGTTTCCCAATTCAACAAAGTTCTCAGTGATGTGGGACAGAGCAACATCCGTAGTTATGAACTCCATTGTTTAGTAGTTATGTGCGAATCCTGAACAAATCTTTTCAGTTAACTGGGTAAATTGAGTCACTGCCCTTAAAGCTCTGTTTTTGTGAATCACTTATGCGAAAGAGAAAATCTTATTTTTCCCCAGTCAAGTGGCTCAGCGTGCAGTCTAGATTTGCTTTCAACACCTCCCACCCCCCACTTTCGTTGTTTGCAGCAACTCTTTTTTTCTCCAGTCCATGAGCCTAAATCTCTGTCCGATATTCAGAAAGAGTCCTGCATAAGTCCGTGCAGAGAGCACGAATAAGATTTAGCCCAGGGTTGGTGAACACCATCAATTCAGCAGGGAGTTGCATGACAAGTGAAGGACAGACGTTCAGCTGTTTACAATGAACAAATCAAACAAAACAATTGAAATAGCTCAACACAATGGGCCCTATCTTACACCCAGCGCAATTGACTTTTTACACAAACGTATGTATCATTCCTATCTTGCACCCGATGCATATGGAACTTTTCCCTCCACAGACGCACGTTGGTAAATTAGGGAAGAACTTGCGTTCGTTGGGCGGTTCAGCGAAAAGATGAGGCATGTTCCAGCGCAAACGTTCCGTGGTGCTATCTTGCAGTTCCCGAAAACAATTCCGCCACTGACCAGGAAAAACCTGGTTAAAAGTCAGTGTCATGTTATATGCTATTTTAAGGGTGCATGCTTAACCATAGCGTAGCGTGTGCACAACGCGCATACACTTTGCTCCTCTCATCTACACAAATGCAGCAGTTCTTTTTTATTGCAATATATAATTAGAAGGAAAAATATTACCACACGAGGGAAGTCATTGTGGTGTCCGAGAATTTGAAAAAATAGGTATACATCTAGTGTACACATTTACTCAAATTATTCAGAATGAATTATTTGCACTGATATACATCAACCTCAAGGGAACCCGTTCAATCAACAAGTATACACACGTAATTTGCGATGCAAATAGTAAAATCACCCATGTCTTTACTCAGAATTACTCTGGCTCAAGCCATGACTCATTTATGGCAACTTTGCCATGGGGAATCCCCTCTTGGATAGGTGGTTGTGAAGGGGACAACGGCTATCCGTTAAAGACATGGTTAATGATGACACAATTTATGATGCCAGCACGTGCGTAAAATGCTCTTTAATCAAAAACACACACAAACACGCAGTGAAGTCTAATTGAACGAACATTTGGCACACTGAAAATGCGCGTCAGGTGTTTGGATAGAACAGGTACACTACTCAAATCGCACCATTCTTTGTGGTTTGTTGTCTTTTACACAACATTTCCATGAATCATAAATGTGTTGATGACATTAATTAGGAAATATTAGCGGACTTCAGGAGAAGTGATGTTGAAATGCATGTGCCGTTGTCACTTAACTTAAATGCCCAGAAATGCAGAACGGTAGAGGAAAGCTTATTTGACAAAAGAGTAATCTTGGTCTAATGTTAGATTACATTGCAAAAATATTACCATGCATTCATAACCTCGTGATTTAGTGAGAGTGAGTCCAAAACATCGGAAAGTAGGCTATAGTACGTCTTGTGACATTTCTTTATTTACATTTTGTAAAAAGAAAAATCAATAGCAAATCGCCGTTATAATAGCAATCCGCCATGGAACAAGCGCGCCTGTGATGTGAGATGATTGGTTTATTGCACGTTACACCCAAACCACACCTATGACTAATGAAGCAACTTTAGACCTACCCATTTTAGATTTGCGTCGGGCACAAGAATCATTTATCCCGCCGGTAAAATAGCAACAGCGCCCGGCACCCTCCCACAATGTCACTTGCGTTTCGCGTTTGATCCTTGCATTTCAAATCGTTAAAATAGGGCCCAAAGAATGCTTCAAGTGCACAAGGTACAAAATCAGAAAGGGATCAAATACTTTTTTCCCTCACTGTAGCTGGTTGATAAGCGGAATGCTACGTTAAGTGCAGTTGGAATGAAAACCTACAGGATGGTAGCTCTCCAGGAACAGGGTTAGGGACCCCTGGACTAAAGCATTATAGATGGTAGAAGATTATTACATTAAACGGAAATAAAATCTGTAGGTGCAATTAGTCAATTTACTAGTTAAAATAAGTAAATAATAATAATTATAACCATGCCACTATATGGTATGTATTGGCTATTGCAACACAACACAATGAGACATGTATGAGACAGGTCTTAACCCAGATAACAATAGACTATTTGTTCATCTGGATCCCGGCTATAACTACAATCAATCAATCAATCAATCAAATCAATCAAATGTATTTACAACAGCAGATGTCACAAAGTGCTTTGACAGATACCCGGCCTAAAACCCCCAAGAGCAAGCAACGCAAGTGATGCACAGTGGCTAGGAAAAACTCCCTAGTAGGTGGGACCTAGGAAGAAACCTAGAGAGAGGCCAGACTCAAGGAGGTGGCTAGTCCTCTTCTGTCTGTACCAGTGGGGGATCTGAAGGTACATATCCCTTTTGTATTAAGGTCACATTGTTTATCAGTGTTCAATTATTGTACGAAAATTGAAGATAGGAATAGTCTTAACTCATCTGGAGCCTGTTAATAAGTATAGCAATATCAAGACTGTAACCAGGCTATAAATATTGCAGTATCTGTTGTGTAACCATGCTAACATAGAAATGTCTTCCTAGGCGCCAAGTGGTTTTTAAGTCATTTCCATCCGAGTTACAGGACAGGTGAAAAGTGGCCTGCTTCGGGAGTACCACTACACACTGTCTCCATGCTTTGACGAGGAACACTGGAGAAATGTGTGTTCCCAAAATATATAGTGCCCTCTGTTTGTATCCTTTCCTATAGGCCCAAGTCAAATGTAGTGCACCATATAGGGATTTAGGGTGTAATTTGAAGCGCAGACTAAGTATGTCAGTGTTTATGTTGCGGGCCTGCCAGCTGAGACCAGGCAGGTTCCTAATGCAGCTCCATCTTTGGCTGCCAGTTGGCTCAGGCAGAGGTGTGTTAGTGGTGTGTGTCTCTGTCTGTTTGTGTGAACCTAAATGTGTGCACGTGCACGTGTACACGTGTGCATGCTAAGTGAGGGGACACATCAAATTGGTCCAGCGTTACCGATTGGAGTTAAGAGTGGACCGACTGGTTTCCCTGGCAACAAAATCAAACCTCAACTGACCTGCTAATCTTTATCACTTCCACCCCTCACACTTTTTACCCCTCCACTCCAGCTCCACCCCTAATGACTCCACCCCTCATGACTTCACCCCTAACAACTCCACCCCTCACACCTTTTACCCCATCCCTCCACTCCGGCTCTACCCCCTAATGACTCCACCCCTCATGACTTCACCCCTAACAACTCCACCGCTCACACCTTTTACCTCACCCCTCCACTCCGGCTCCACCCCTCATGACTCCACATCTCATGACTTCACCCCTCACGACTCCACCCCTCACACCTTTTACCCTACCCCTCCAATCCCCACATTTACCCCTCCACTCTCGCTCCACCCCTAATGACTCCACCCCACATGACTTCTCCCTTCACAACTCCACACCTCACGTCAATTACCCCGCCCCTCCACCTCTCATGATTCAACCCTTCACCCCATTTACTCCACCCCTCCGCCCTTCACGAATCCCCCCCTTTGCCACCACATTGCAGTAGAGTGATGTCGGTGTGTGATGGAGTTAAAAAAGATTATAATAACTGTGACGTTTATTACACAGAAGAAACCCAGTGCAACAGTGTGGCTATCGGCTTCCACTCTCTGTCCAGATGGCAGAACTAAGATTTTAATTACTTCATCAGTCCCAAGAACATATAGTCAACTGGGACACGACAGACTCCCTCACTTAAAAAAACATCACTACCCACAATGCTTTGCACATATTGATGGAGGGGAGTAGTTGCCCAGGACTTAATCAAAATCTCCCTGTGTTATCCAAAGATAATACCCACTCTGTAAATATAGATCTACATCCAAAAGACAATCAATTACAGTAACTGAAATAGTGTTGTAAAAAAGTAACTGACAACTGATGAAACAAAATCGTAAATGGCACTAATAACTGTGCCTGGATTTGTGTTTACACAGGAAGTCATTATCGTAGATTTCAGGAATATCTTTATCATCCAAGTTAAGAAATGATTTCCTGCTATTTCTGCTGGTTAGAATAATATTTGTGTTCGTGTGAGAGAGGACAAGGCTGTGAGCTAGGAGGGCGATGTAACCAGAGCAGGGATTTTTCCTGTTCCGCCGTGTGACCGACAAATCTAGGTGTCTTTAAAGTAAAGCCCCACCAGGGTTAAGCAGGAAATCACACTGGCCATAGAATTAATTAGATAATAGATGAATAATACCATTTTCTTTTGACAAATGTAACTGAATATCAATTTGAAATGTAGGAGATTAACTTTAATTATGTTTTTTATATATTTAATATTTTCTGAGAATTCCATGGTATCTTCAAAAACTGATGCTGTTATTTTAGCCTAAATCTCTTCGCAGGCACTTATCTAGTCATTCCAGTAAAAACTATCCTGTCTCAATGAGCTTGATTAAAATCATTCTATCAATATACTGCAAGTTGGAATCTTGAAGTTGGAACACAAAACCTCTTCTCTACTGAGCTATTACTCATGGGAAATATGTATAGTATATTGCTTTTCTCGGCCTGACTGGGTGTCAAACTAGTGACAGAAGTCTTGATGTTTTGACTAAGACCATATATCCTGGGACTCCCATTTCCTCACAAGCTGTGAAAAGTGATCTAACGTCCACAGCCCTGGCTCTTCTTCAATCTAGTTCATTCTTCATCAAAAAACATTTTGGAACCCAAACACTGGCCTGTCAGGTTCTGTTAACACACAGAACACGGGACACCTCTGCTACTGAGAATAAAGACCACTGCCTTGCTTCCATTTGCTCACAGTGTCTGTTCAAGCCAGTTTCCAGAGGACGTTAGCATATCCAGGAAGGCTATACTGTAACGACTTCCTGACGTTATTATAAAAGGCGAAATTGATTATATTTTCAGACTGCAGTTCCCACTCAGAGAAACGTTGTGAATATAGACCCCACACAGAGTGGAAACTGATTTGGGATCAGGTCACTCCCGTCCATATAATTTTATTCAATGTGATTTAAAAGAGAACGCTGACTGCAGCACAGGAGTTCAACCCAGAAGCTGAACATCCCAGATTAAAATGAGTTTATTTTATTATTACGCCTACGGTGGTCGCCCGGGAGAAGGAGGAGGAACGACCTATAGCAACTTTGGGAACGCTTGGGAAACACCACTACTTACAGAGCCGATAGATTCTGGCAGGCAATCCATAATCAAAAAGATCATAAAAAAGCCTGTTTATTAAATCTGAGCGGCAGTTCTTCTCCAAAGAAAAGTACAACCCGAGGACTTCTGATCGAGTCTACTGTGTGCCCCAGGCTCAGAATGGAGAGGAAAGGAGAGAGAGGATAGTAGTAAAAGGCTTAACGGTCCTGGGAAAACCGAAGGAATCCCCTTCTCTATTTTTTTGTGAATAACCAATTCTAATTATCAATCAAATACTCTTTAAGGCACATAGAATCTGAGTCTGGGAGAAATCAAAACTACAGTATGTGTCAACCTTTGTCCTGCCACCGTCCTGGCACTTGTAAAATGGCAATTAGTAAATGGCCATAAATGTATAACAAGAAAAAGTGTACATATTAAAGGTTATTTTACATTTTTAACTGTTTTAAAACAGCAATATTGTTAATACAACATTGTAAATGGCAATAAAATTTCTTAAAAGCGCACTCTAGGGTTACATATATTTCCTTCCCTAGAAAATATATGTTACCCATTGATTCTTGAATAATTTAACTTAGGAACAGTACTCTTCATTGGTATTGAAACAGATGTATTTTTTTCTTTCAACTCTATACCGTAAGAGTATTTACGGAAAATTCAGCAGATATAATTATGTTTAATTATAATTGCTGTGCTTTTCGTTTAGGGTATTTATGTTTTATAAATAGTCCCCCTTATTGCGTGACACCAAACATATTAAGACAGATTAATATAATGTTGAATTTAGACACTTATGTTTTGTATTTGGTCACATGTTCTTTGCATGCAATATCTGCCTGAAGTCTGTTACTGAACACAATCCTCAGAGATTTTACATTAGTCATTTAGCAGACGCTCTTATCTATTGTGGCTTACTGTAAATACAGGAACATCCCCCTGAAGCAACTTTGGGCAAAGTGTCTTGCTCAAGGACACAAAATTTGGCACACTCTGGAATCGAACTGGCAACCTCTCGATTACAAGTCTGGCTACTTAACTGTTGAGCCACCTGACGCCCAATAACATGGTCCATAATGACATTAATGAATCACATAGATTTGTTGGCAGCACAATCATGGCGTGAATGTCCCGTTCCACCACACCTCAAAGGTGCTCATTTGGATTGAAGTCTGGTGAATTTAGAGGCCATTTTGAAACCAGTTTGAGAATATGTGAAAAGCGATTAGAAGATGGGTACACTGTGGTCATAAAAGGGATAGACATGGTCAAAAATAATATTCATGTAGGCTGTTGCATTTAAATTATGTTCAATTTGTACTATGGGGCGCAATGTGTGACAAGAAAATATCCCCCACAACATTACACCACCACCACCAGCCAGAACCAATGATACAAGGCAGGATTGATCAATGCTTTCATGTTGTTTACGCCAGATTCTGACACAATCATCTGAATGTCGCAGCAGAAATCGAGAATCAGCTGACTAGGCAACGTTGTTCCAGTCTTTTGCTGCTGTAGCCCATCTGATTCAAGGTTCAACGTGTTGTGAATTCAGAGATGCTCTTCTCCATACCTTGGTTGTAACGAGTGACTACTTGTGTTACTGTTGCCATTCTATCAGCTCCAACCAGTCTGGCCATTCTCCTGTGACCTCTGCCATCTACGAGGCATTTTCACCAGGAAAACTGCCACTCACGGGAGATTTTCACTTTTTCTAACCATTACCTGTAAACCCTACTGATGGTTGTGCAAGAAAATCCCAAAAAATCATAACTTTTGAAATACTCAAACCAGCCCGTCTGGCAACAACAACCATGTTGCGTTCAAAGTCACTTAAATAATAAATCTTCCCTATTATGAGGCTTGATTTGAACTTCAGCAGATCGTCTTGACCATGTCTACGTGCTATATTCATTGACTTGCTGCCACGTGATGAACTGATTAGTTATTTTCATTAACATGCAGTTGAATAGGTGTACCTAAAGAAGTGCCCAGTGAGTGTAAATCTATAACAGTACGTTTTCGCTGTATGATAAGTTTTGATGCAGTGCTAGTACTTTAGCAGACAAGATTTTTCAGAATCTTCCATCAGCAGTTACATCATCAATGAAGACAAGTTAGCTTGCTTTAGGGGAATATACACAAATACATTTGACATTTTAGTCATTCAGCAGACAATCTTATCCAGAGCAACATACAGTAAGTACAAGGAAATTCCTCCTGGAGCACATTAGGGTAAAGTGCCTTGCCCACGAACACATTGACATGATGACATTTGGCACAGTTGGGAATTGAACCGGCAACCTCCCAAGTCCTGACTACAAGTCTGACTTCCTAACCTTCTTACATTTTACATTTGAGTTATTTAGCTGTCGCTCTTATCCAGAGCAACTCACAGTGAATACAGGGAAATCCCAAAGGAGCAAAGACGGGTAAAGTGCCTTGCTCAAGGACAAAACGCCATTTGACACAGTCAAAACAGAACTGGCAACCTTCCGACTACATAATTTGGCAGTATATACAGTTAATATATACAGTTAGATGTTTTAACAGCCTTCTTAAAAACTTTTAACAAACTGTTTTATATATATTGTGTATACACTGTATATATTCACATATATCTTTAAAATATATAAATGTAAAATAAATCTTAAAATGTAATTGGATAGCTTTATAGATGGCTGCTAAAATGTATTTTTTCTTAAATGGCAAAAGAGAAAGTGAGACATCTGGTCCTCCTCACATACATGCCATCATCATTAGGCAAAACATAAACCTCTTCCAAAACAGAAGGGAGATTCCTAAATACTTGATTTCTGAAAAAAGGGACAAAAGGCCTTCAAACACAGCAGAGCATCTTCAGGTGATAGATACAATGTGTTCCAATGTGGTGGTGAGTTCAAGACCCCATGCTGTGTTTGAACCTTATTAGAAAAACATGCAAGCATGTGTGCAATGTGTGTGCGTGTTTATGTGTGTGTGTGCGTGTGTGTGTGTGTGTGTGTGCGTGCGTGCGTGCGTGTGTGCGCGTGTGCGTGCGTGTCTGAAGCTGTGTGTTAGGTGATGACTGCTAAGGGTCAGCCTAGACCACACAGAGATCACATGAACGGTTTGACACGGGTTGGTGCCTGCATGTGTACGCCATGTGTGTCCCACCAGGTTAGCTAGCTGGTGTCATCACTGGTCAACAGTTCCCTTCCCCATTAATTTGTTTCTATACAATATAGGTGTTGTCTGTCTGATGCATTCAAGGTGCACTGTAAAAAGAAAAAAATAGCCCACTGCAAATTAAAAGTTAAACTACTGTTAACTTCTCTCCCACATTCTAAATAAAAATATTGTCATCCAGAGCGTTTATTTGGTCAGCCTAACAAAAAAGATGCACAGTTGTCAGACCTCCAATTGTGCAAAGAAAGTTAAATTCATTTTTAAACAACACAAGACTAATGTGTTAACTTAGGCAGAGTTCAGAAATCAATATTTGGTGGAATAATTATACTTGTATAGTAATAATAATTGTCTTTCATGTGTCTTGGCATGCTCTCCATCCATTTGATATTGTTTGATGTTGGGTGACTTTATGCCACTTCTAGTGTAAAAATTCAAGCAGCTCGGCTTTGTTTGATGGCTTGTGAACATCCAACTTCCTCTTGATCACATTCCATAGGTTTTCAATGGGGATGAATTAAAAAAGATTTTTTGCAGTGGTCTCTTAATTTATTCCAGAGTTTTAATTACAAGACAACATGCAGCACTTAAACACTGTGCTGTATTGTAGTTTTATAGGATTTCTTTAATAGTCTTGGAAAAGTCAAAATGGTATCCTTGGGATGTGACATCACGCATATGAAGCTAAAACATCACCCATATGAAGCTAAAACATCACCCATATGAAGCTAAAACATCACCGATATGAAGCTAAAACATCACCGATATGAAGCTAAAACATCACCCATATGAAGCTAAAACATCACCCATATGAAGCTAAAACATCACCCATATGAAGCTAAAACATCACCGATATGAAGCTAAAACATCACCGATATGAAGCTAAAACATCACCCATATGAAGCTAAAACATCACCCATATGAAGCTAAAACATCACCCATATAAAGCTAAAACATCACCCATATGAAGCTAAAACATCACCCATATAAAGCTAAAACATCACCCATATGAAGCTAAAACATCACCCATATGAAGCTAAAACATAAAACACATGAATGGATAGTTCCTTGGGGGGTCCGCGTGGTGTCGTGGGCTAAGGTGCTGCGTTGCAGGACAGTCTACGTCATGATAGTCACGGGTTCCAGCCTGGCTATGGGTTCTTTGACTTTGCATGAGGCAGCGAAAATTGGCAAAGCACTGCCAAGGATTTGGTTTTGATAAGTCAGATTATCTATCCTGCCACGTCCCTCTCCAGTGACTTCTTGTGTCCAGATCGAGGGCCTGAAAGTCAAATCTTGGAAATATAGTCGGTGAACGTAATCATTCCATGCATGAACCGACTAAAGACTTCAGTGTTGAATGAAGAACAGTGCAAAAGAATCGGCGGTTGGATGAACCATGTGCCCACCACTCGCCATCCCACAGATCTACGCAAGGAGTTGCGGAGCTGCCAACAAGGCAGTGTTAGTGAGAAATTGTGAAGGGAGGAAAATGGGGGAGAGAAAAAAAGGGATAGTTTCTTATTCATAGACATTATGGTACATTTTTTACAGCATTTTCCTGAAAAATGCCCTGACTTAATCTATTGTGGAAATCAAACTATTCCGTCTAGGTTAAAAGGAAAGATGAAGTTAATCTTATAGGTTTATGGTTAGGTCATGGGTTATACCGTTTTAGTCTATCCAGGGTCCCTAGTTTTCCCATCTAGCTCACTATGAGGGTTGATGAGAATGTATGAGCTCACTGTACTGTAGCATTGATTAAATTCCCTAACGTTTTACATTATCACATACATTTTCCACATCTACAATTTATATTTGTTTAGAAATGTTATTATATTACCATATTCTTAATTATTTTTCTGAATTATTTTTCTGAAACTCCCGCCATTTCCTCAATGATAATTTGACATTAGCAGGAAGTTATTAATATCAACATACAAAATAATTTATTTATAATCATTTTAATTCATTATTTTGTGGGATCTTCCCAAGGACCGCCTGAATATGTGTCAAGGATGTCCAGGGGGCCCCGGACCCCAGGTTGAGAACCCCTGAGCTACAGGATATTGGAAATGCTGTGAGCGTTATAGTTTTAGCAGCCTACTTGCATGACAAATGGAAGACCACCAGTGAAATATTCTGTTTGAGGAGCTTATGGGATGGATCTACTGTATCTACACATGTGGTTAAAACAGAGGTTGTTTTAAACAGATGCTATTAGTGTAAACTGTGCTTTTACTACAACACTGTCCTCACACTGAGAATGTTGTAACCGCAATAATTAATCAAAATCGTACTCAACATCATCTCAGTTAAATCGTGAATGAAATGCTCTGGATGTTTAGGTAAACCAGTTCATATATAAACTAGAATTAAATGCCATATACACATTTGGGGGTTGACGCATTTTTCCTTAGGGTAAATCAAATCTGACAATTTAAAGCGCAGATTAAACACTTCAGAAGCATTTTGAAAACTTTAACTATATTACAAGGATGAAATTCCATCATTGCAGATAAATTCCGGTAAAGACAATTTAATCAAATTACATGATGCCATCTGTGTTGAAGCTAAGATCATGGTAAGGAACCAGGTGAGGATGTGAAGTATCACCACATGCGTCATAAAGAAAAGGTATTCAAGAACCTATTCATCAAGATTAACACTGGACACATGTTTATTTTACAAGGTTCCTTGTGTATTTCCTTCATCACACCTGTTTTCATAACCAAAGTTTTGAATTCCGAAGTAAATCGTGTGTGATAAATGTGAAAAATAACATTGTATATTCCATGGCCATGTTTTACTGCTGGCACTCTATTGACCTCCATGTTCTGTCCATGGGAAAAACATGATCGCAATGCTAATTGTCTGTTATAAACAGCATTGCAGAAAATACAGTAGTCCTACAGAACATTTGATGTTCTGGCTGTGGTATAATGATGACTACAGACGTATAGGCAAGACAAAGCTTATGGCAAGAACTTGTTTTACTTTATGTTTTCTCTACAGAACTACCGGTAGTGAATATTGCCAGCCATTTCCAAACTTAGCTGACAGTGAGGAATGGCTCTGTAATATGAAGAACGATGAAACCACAAAAGAACAGTTATTATTTTGCAGGGTTTTCAACAATTACTGACACCAGAAAAAGGGTAACAACATAACTCATGCCTTATTATATAACATTATGATAAAACCTAAATATATACAGTGAATGCAAATTTACAATTATAAAGCTTTACAAACAGTGTGCTTTAAATCTTGAATGTTGATTGGTTGATAGCTGTATACCATGACATTACTTTTAGTTTTCACTGTTCTAAATAATTTGGTAAGACGTTTATGATAACACATCTCAGGTTTTTGTGGTCCAATGTCAATATATGGCAGCTAAGCACTTTGCCCAGACACTCAGCGATTGGTTATGCATAGGAACAGCTCTTAACAGTTATATACATGCCATATTTCACACCCCCTTGTGCCGTATAGTCCAATTACGCTCTAAGTTATGGCTCATTGTCTGTGACTTTGATTTAGTTTGACATTGTTCTTTCACAGAACGCGTCATCTCAGTGGCCATACACACATTTGTTTATGTTTGATCCAATGTGCACAACTACACACATTGCCTCCATCTACAGAAACATGTCTGCCTCAACACTTGTAAAATGTAAACAAACCATCCTTGACTGGACGAGGAAGTGAAACAAGGCTGCCTCACCTGTCCCTATCTCCTGTCTCTCGGGTGCTTCAACCCACAATGAGAGGCTTTGATGGGAGAATGTGTGACATTGCATCTTATTCCTCTGATAGTGCTCTATGTTTGAATTGGGGTGGGTTTAGACTTAGTGAATTAAATTTCCACAGACGTATGACTTCACTGCTGAACTGGTATGTGTGTGTTGACAGACAAGGCTTTGTAAGACCAAGGCCAGCAGCCTTCCTGTGGTTTTAGGGCCATTCGCTGTTCAACAAGAAATAATAAAGAAATTAAAGAAATCTGCAAAAAAAAAGTGTGAGATGCACTCTACCAAGAACAGCACTGCAAAATTGACAAACAATTGTTCAAACAACAATAATAATAATGCCAAAACCCTAATTTCTGAATTAATTATTAAATAAACTAATTTAATAAACAATAAAATGCCTGCTGATGCATAAATTATTTAAAATAAAAAAATTTACTTGCCATCTGGACATGACATATTGATTTGATGAGCCAGTAAATATCTGCAGGTACATCCTTTATCTACTCTCCAAAACAGTATTCATGCGCTAAAATAAAATACCAAATGTTGTAAACTCAAATAAATAAGACAGTGTAAAAGATACAGAGAGAACCTAATCATGAAATAATCTATTCTATTATGTATTTTCATAATAAGCTTCAGGTCACTCCGTAAAGCTACAAGATACAATGAAAAAATAAATAAAGTAAGAAATACACAAATTTATTTGAGGAATTAAGTGAAAACGTGTACTAATATACATGTATGCCAATGTGTGTTTTCTATAATAATCCACAGTAGAAAAGCGGTCAGATGTTACAACACAGTGGCCTTACTAACTACACAACAGCAAATTAATGAGAGATTAGAAGAGAAGATGAATCCATAGCTTTCATATTATTGCAAAGTTCTGATGAAGCAATATATTTCAAATAATACCAAACCAAAACTTAATACTAAAAACGAATCTGTAATCAAAACCTACAAAAACATCCACCATGACATGATGTAATTAAAAATGCACGCTTAAATAAACAAATGACTAGATGTTAATAACAATATAACGTATGAATGTTAATATCAATATTATTCTTATTATTGCATTGTTATTTAATTATCATTGATTGTTGAAAATAAATAATATACAAGAATAGTTTCAAGAAAAATATTTTTTATTTTTTAAATGTTGGCTAATTCCACTAATGATAATTGTTAGAATATCAATAATGATAACATTACTTAAAGCCACTATATCACATACAGTGTTATGATTCTGTCTTCTTAAATCAACTCATAATCACAGATCCTCCTAAACCAAATCTCCAACATTTGCCAAAAACGAACCAGCCGAAGAGTCCGGCATGTCCCATCATCAGACCGAAAGAAAATGCTCCTTACCTGGTCCCTCTGGATACATGGCAACGAGGTCCTCCTGTGTGACTTGCTGCTGGGCTGACTTTGTGCCATGTCTGAGGATATCACCGAACTGGACCTCCTTCGCCTTTTAAACACAGGGGTCTCGTTATCCCCTTCCTTTGCTCCAGTTACAGATCGGGTACAGCCCTCCCCGCGAATCCCCTGGTTCGGTAAGAGACAATCAGCATACCTTGCAAGTAGGATGCCCAGAACTCCGACCAGGTACGCCACGTAAGGTCTCCAAGTGGCACGGACTTTGTGCAGCGAGATTAGCGAGATAGTCCGGACGACACTAACGAACACTATGACTGAGATGCCGTGCTTAAGCCGCGCTACCATCAGTGCACCGGTGGCCAGGCAGGCGAGCACGACCGCAGCCGCTGACGTGCTGAGGGAAAACAGCTGTTGTTCATCCGTCCCCGTCCCACTGTGTACGAGAGCCCACGCCGCGGTCTCGCCCAAGTGGCAAAGCGTGAGAAGAAAAAGCGCGGTCTGGATAAGCACTCCGCAGCGAATCAAATACAAACCCAACCAAAAGAAGGCACATAGAAGGGTAAATATTGGTGAGATTAGATGCCAAAGAGTTAGTAACAGCTCCCCGAAGAAGCCTGGCGCAAAGTGAACCGGAGAGCCAGATTGCAGCCTGATGTTACTACTACCAGTGTTACTGAGTTCGGTCCTCCAGTCGGCAAGCTTAACCAACAAAGCGAGGAAAATTGAAAGAGATCCCACGCATAACGCACACCGGAGTCTCCTGGAACCCAATATGTTATTGAGCACAAGCTTTACTGTGCACGACTCAGAACGTGAGCTTTCCCGGTCGCAACTATCGCACAGTGGCTGGGTGACACACGTTTTCACATGGCCATTGCGCTCGGATGCCCTGCATGTTTTGTCGCGAGCGCTACTGTTGTTACGGCTTTGTAGATGTACTACAGCACTGATGCGACTGTCAGGTTCTACTGGCATTGCCATCACTCATAGGCCTAGCAGTATTATAGAAGTATGTCTTAATGAGGAAGTGTGTACCTATAGACCGGCGGCTCAATCGGGTTACGGGACAGGGCATGAGTTGTTATCGACGCTGAGAGTTATTAACGCTACCAAACTATCCCACTGACTCATCATCAAACAACTTAAACAAATAGAGCGCAAAGAGAATTAACGGCCAAATAGGTCGGCTATTTCACCCAAAATATACAAAACGAGTTTCCATTTACGCACAGTGACAGAGCAGTGAAAGTGTTTTTTCTCTTCGATTGTTTGATCTTTATTCAGGCAAAGTAAGTATATAAAGGAAATGCCCTGCAGCAAGGCTACTGAGACATAGCTACTGACAGTACCGTCACAGACCGACTCTTGACGTCTTGCAGAGAGCAGATCTAGGCCATTGTTTTCCTCACATCACGTTATCATCCAAACGGTATTGTAGCTGCCCTTCTTTTGTGCTGCACCGTCACACTTTTTTTTCTTTTCGCTTCCCGTTTTAGTTTCCCGTACCCTTTCAGACGCCTTTCTTGCAAAAACACGAACGATATTCCAAGTATTTAAAACAATCCCACACTCACACTGGTCATATATTGAACTTCTCTGTTATTACATTTTTTAACAACGAAAAAAGCCCACGCAGTCTCCGAATAATCCTATGTTCATGATGGTGATATTGCGCATCAGCCTTCGATAAAGCGTTGGCTTGGTCTGGTAAAGCACGTAGGGGATTCCTTCCCAATGTCAGTCATCAAGTCGGAAACCGCTCGAGTGTGAAGGTGTGTGTTCTGTTCTCGTGCACTTGAGCTTCTTCACACGGCGGGTATAGGAGAACGATATAGCTGGAAGTAGGGGGTGCTAGCGCTGTGCAACCCATAAAACCCTAACGCTAGAAAATCCTGCTTGAAAATCCTGAAAATTATTTTTTCAGTATTTCCATTACCCACCCAACATATTATTTGTTGTATGTATTTGGGCAATTGTAATGTATTAATAATTTATTATGAGAAGAGAATGCTTGCATTTCTTGAGTTTCTTCTCAATACTTATTAGGTGAGAATAATTATTTCTGGGGTATTCTGGAAATAGCACCTGGAATGATTCCTGTGTTTTCACTTCACTGACATGTCTTTCAAAAATGATATACCTCTGAAGTGTTACTGGAGATGAATGGTTTGCATGTGTTTTTCTTTTCTTGGGGTGTTGTCATATCTGTTTAAGAAGACATAATTGGCCTGTCTATGAAATGCGCACAGTCCAGGCCATGACTACTTATATATATTTTTTTATTTTTATTTAAATAGGTAAGCCAATTGAGAACTGCATGTCAAGATGGCAATCATGATGACGATGAATTAGAATAAATCAAATCACAAGGATAGCCACAACATTAGGCATAATAAAATCAACTCTTTGATCGATTGAGAAGATCAAAGCCCTGCTAGTTCAGCAATGACAAAGAACCTCCTACACGAATTCTACAGTGGATGATCAAATAACACTGACTACTGAAGGAAAAAGCAAAGATGTTTTACACAGATTAGGAAAACTCCAGGAGATTCTGCCAAGCACTACCATTCACACAAGACATTAAGATAAACTAGTAAAAGGTATTGTAGATGCATGGCGTTGACAATATGAACATGTACCTGAGTGAACGCAAGAATTTGTGGAGAAAAAAATAAGATGGCACAATAACTTGTCTTTATGGCTGCCACTAGATAACGTAACTGCTGACAGTTACGAAATGAGTAATTTGAAAGTGCTCAGAAAAATCTGGTCTGCCTAAATGTGATTAAATTACATTGGATGCCATAACCTTGCAGTAAGACAATGACCCTAAATAAACTGCTGTTTGTAGTGTCAAAAAAGTATTCTCTAGGTTTTGGCTGGCCAGATTATCTGACTTGTGTCTAATTGAGCATGTGTTTCACTTGATACAGGGAAGACTGAAGGCAAAATGCCCAGAAACAAAAAGGAACTGACGATGGCTGCAGTACAAGCCTGGCAGAGAACCGCCAGAGAAGATACCCAGCATCTGGTGATGTCTATCAGTTGCAGACTTCAGGCAGTAATCTAATTCAAATGACTTGGAACCAAGTACTAAATTTGATTGCATTTTATAAGATTGTTAATTTGTCCAGTTACATTTCAGCCCCTAAATTGGAGAGGTAACTATTTCAGAAAGCTGTAATACCTATACTGTTAATGTGTTATAGTTCAAGTGTATTTTTGTCACATGCACAGAAACGCAGATGGGTTTGCATTGTAGTTGTACAGTGAACATCTTATGCCACGGCTATAGTAATGCAGGGTCTAAAATTGAAACCCAATCTGCATTAGTAAACAATAAGAAATAAAAGGAAGCAGGCAAGAGAATGAGCCTAATATATACCGGTCTGTACATGCAAAGACAAAGATTACACAAAACAATGATACTATGTGATGATCACAACCGTAAATCTCAGAATTTCTCCCAAATTACGTTCTCAGGAAACTATTTTGAAAACCTAAATTACGTTCTATGCCAACCTATTTAGGGTGTTTTTACGTTTGAACTGCACGTTTTGTTATTAGGCTATATTTGTACTTGAATTACGTTGCTCCGGTACATTTCGTTTAGCGGATTTATGCGAGAACATTCCAT
>JACXGM010020113.1:0-17999 GCA_016801145.1 Umbra pygmaea | reverse complement strand
CACACACACACACACACACACACACACACACACACACACATTATCCACATGAACGAGGACTGTCACGCCCCTAAAGATTCTAACAATTCAAAAGAAGAAAAAAAATGATAATTACATTCTTTCAATTTCTCTATATCTCCCCCTCATCTTCCTTCTGTGATTATAGGACTGGATGTCATATATAAGATGGTACTGAGAGGTTACTAGTCTCTGTGGGCTCAGACATAAGTACTTAAATCATTATATTCATAGAAGGTCAATATCTTATTTCCCCTGTACTCTGTTCTGTAGTTAAAACTCTTACTGTAGATCAGATTCACTGAACGCTGTTCTTTAGTTAAAGGTGAAATGTGTAGATTCTTGAACATTTTTGAGAAACTGCGATTAGATTGCACTGCAGCAGTTGGTTACCAAACCTTTTTGGTTACTCTACCACCAGGGATCCTAGCACCCATGTTTGGGAGACACTACCCAGACAGAAATAGTTTGCTCAAATCTTTTTTGCACCCATCTGTGAGGTGCATTCAGAAGGCCACACCAAAAGCAAAAATCTAGAAAATACTGCTGAAATATAGCACATGCATTGACCGATTGGCTGCATTTCCATTTCCATTTGATAAAAGTAATTATTTCCTGACATGTAGGTGAAAGGCTGTTTCAAGCAATGTGCATAGGTATTTATCATGTCCCACTTTGCTCACCGATTAATTGCTTACGGAGCATTTCACCTAATTTAAAGTCCTTGAGAGTGGACACCTGTCAATCAATCAAGTGACAGTATGGCTCTGCATGTCGTAATTGGAAAGAAATCCACCGGCCCAACACAAACAGAGGGTTAGAACCCCACAATGATGCGCACCACCTTCTTGGACACCAAACGTTATATGGCCGTACTGATTACTAAACCCAAACAGGTAATCACCTAATCAACTACTCCCGTGCGTAATGATGATCTACCCAGAGTACCCAGCTATATAACACATGTCCGGAAGGTGGTGCGCCAAACTCACAACAACAATACATAAATCAAACACCATACACTTCAAAAAACCTAAATGTCTATCCATACAATAACTAGTCCAAATGCCACGACAGCCACACAAAATGCCCCTGTTGTCATGACAATAGTTAAAAAAGTGGATCAGATTATATAAATCCTGATCTTTAGTTAAAGCTATTTATCAGATTATATGAATCATGTTTTTTGGTTGAAGCTGTGGATCAGATGATATGAATCCTGTTCTATAGTTAAAACTGTCGATCAGATGAAACTCAAACCTTAAAGAGCAACTCCGGCGCAAAATGAACCTAGGGGTTAATAACACATTTGTACTAAGTCGACCGTTCTCTGGGATATGTTTTCATGCTAATCAAATGTGCAAAATAGCACCACACTTCCACGGTACCATAATGTGGGTCCCTAAGTGCAAACTGAAGCATTGAGAACTTTGTAAGTGTACAGACAGTTTATTAGAAATATAGTTTAAAAGAAAGTACCATTCGTGTATACAGCCAGGCGCCATCTTTGGAAAACAGACTTGATCAGTCGAACCACAAACGCTGTGCTACGTGAGCTGAACTGTGACTTGGAATCTTCCATGGCGAGAGGTTTTGATGTCATTTATGCAGATCAATGAGCAAGACTTACAGCTGGCAATGCGAACTAAAATCAAACACAATTTGCTTACAGTTCAGCTCACGTAGCACAGAGTTCGTGGTTTGACTGATTTTATTTGGTAAAATCTTTATTTAAATATATCCCATATGGACATTCAATATATGGCCATATATGTACTAGGGACGGTTAGTATTACCATTTGAAATTTAATTTTCATTAAAACCATCTTTGATTACCATGATTTTGAAAATTCACGGTAAAACCTGTCTAGCCAGAATCAGTCTGACGCAGGAGCGCGCATACAATGTTGTTTTTTGCACGAGAAGTCAAGGCAGAAGGCAGTGACAGCGCTCGGGAGATTTTTCAGCTATCCAAGAGGACAAAATCTGAGATGTGGTCATATTTTGACTATTACAAGAGTTCTGAGGGCAATTTAATTGAGGATGGGCACCCTGTCTGCAGAGGAAAGTCGCTGCAAAAAGGGTAAACACGTCAAATCTGTCATCTTCGTGACAACCAGCCACTGTTATACAGCGAATGCATAAACTTTTACTTCAATACCAAAACTAACTTGGGCAAATAATTGGAAATCTTACTTGTAATTACCGCAAAGTATCCGGATGATAAGTTTAACAGCAAGTAGATTTGGGCCAAGATGAACGAACATGTTCAAGATATTAAGGGTGACATTTAAGGGATAATGTATTGTATTAATTCATAGTAACAGATCCTTAAAGTCTTAAATAGCCTTAATATCGTTTTCCAGAATTTATGGTCGAAAACTGTCTTTAAGTCTTAAATCTCATTTTCTAAGGTCTTAAACAATTGGGGCAGTCATGCTATTTTTGTTCCATTGTATTTTGTCAAAAGAAGCCATAAACGCTTTCTCTGTGCAACATTTTAGTTAGCAACAGCTGCTACATTACAGTAATCTAGCTCCATGAGTTTGCAGCAACACACTACTTTGTTTGTTAGTTAGCTTAGTTTGAGTCTTGTTTATATTTAATATACTTAGCTAATATATAAAATATATTTATTTGTTTCCTTACAGTTTTGTTTACTAAAACGTATTACTTGTGATCAGTACCTATTAGATTGCACATTTTTCAGTAGCCTACCTCAAAGCAACGATAACAACCCACTCTCATTGAGCAGTTAATCTCCACGTTCTCATGTGTTTTATTAGCGCAAGTGTAGTGGGGCCATGTATTACTTTTGAACATTTCTTTCTACCGACTCAAGAGCCAGGCATCGTGGAGTTACTTTTATTCAGTCGTTTTTTTGAACTGCTGGTCGCGATTCTACAGCAGACTTAAGCACAGTCTATCTTGCCCACATAAAAATGCTGCAGGCAAAATAGAACATAAGATACGTTTAGACGTGTTAATTCATTTCATATAATGAATATAAATAACTTGCAAATATAATTCAAAGACATTGCTCTCTAACCAAATCCAAACATTGAAACGATATGTGTGCTGTTCTCCCTCAACAAAGTCAGACAATGCATTCCAACACAAGCAACTGTCAGTACACATCTGTCGCTCGCGACATCCGTAAAAAAAATCTTCACTAACACACGGTCAACTCCATTCCTTCATCTGAGAGATTCAAAACAGCAGGCTAGAATAATAATAATAATACATTTATTTTATATAGTGCCTTTAAAAGTTGCTTTCTCAAAGCGCTTAACAGGCATACATAATAACAGAGAAACTACACACTTTTAGTAAAAACTAAACAAACAAAAAATATTCAAGTAAAAGCAATCCTAAAATAAAGTGTTTTAAGAAGAGATTTAAAAGTCACTAATGTATTTGCTTCCCTGATGTTGGCCGGGAGAGAATTCCAAAGCTTTGGAGCATAGAAAGAAAATGCTCTATCACCCCTAGAACGCAGAAGTGTTTTAGGAACAACCAAGAGACCACTCTGAGAGGAACGCAGATTACGACGTGGTATGTAGGGCATTAATAAATCAGACAAGTACTGAGGAGCCAGATTGTGCAAAGCCTTATATGCCAACATAAGGATTTTAAAGTCAATACTATACCTGACAGGAAGCCAGTGCAAATATGACACCAATATTTTTTAATTTGCTCTGGAACTCCAAGGCAACGCCGTCAACAGACAGGGTAGGAGACCCAGTCTTTCGCTAATGATGAGGAGATCCAAGGAGCATAACTTCTGTTTTACAGCCATTTAAAGACAGAGAACTATTGGACATCCAAATTTTGATCTCAGCAATTCAGTTCGAAAGCTGCACAATGTCCACTTGCTGACCCGGTCGTGAATGGAAATAAATCTGTGTATCATCAGCATAGAAATGATAGTTAAGGTCGAGAGATCTTAATAATTGGCCAAGTGGATAAATGTACATACTAAAGAGTAAGGGACCCAATACTGACCCCTGTGGGACCCCGGTGAGAACAGAACCGACATTGGACCTATAGACACCCATGAAAACAAATTGACTGCGGTCAGTAAAGTAAGACTTGAACCAGTCAAGAACAGTCTCTGACAAACCAAATATGTGTTCCAACCGATTGAGTAACAGTGTAAAGGTCCTTCTCAAGAAATTAGCATATTGTGATAAAGTTCATTATTTTCCATAATGTAATGATAAAAAATAAACTTTCATATATTTTAGATTCATTGCACACCAACTGAAATATTTCAGGTCATTTATTGTTTTAAACGTACAATATGTAATTTTTTGGCCGCCAGGGGGCTCTCAATCAAAACAATAGCAAAAGATGTATTTGGATGACGTCGGGAAGATGCGTGGGATCATGGGTTTTGTTATCGTCGTCAATGACAACTTTCCAATCTAGCGTCTCCGGCAGAAAAAATGTTCACTGTCAAAGTAATGTATTGTTAAAAATATTATAACTTTATTCACGTTATGTTTGGCGGATCCCTAGAACTTAGAGCAACTATATTATATGACGTCATTGACGGGCGACAAAAAGAAACGTCCCGTGTCTTCAAATTATATTACAAATTTCTCTGGATTTGAAAGTTGGTGGAAACATTTAAGATAATGTAAGTACACAACTAAGAAATATATATAATATATGTATAGTGATGTTTTCTTTCATTGCAAAGTATGTATTTTGTTATTGTTTTGATTGATATAACATATTGTACCTTTAATACTGATGACATACAGCTCATGAAAACCCAAAATTCCTATCTCAAAGAATTAACATATCATGAAAAGGGTCTTTAAACAAGCTATTAACCTAATCATCTGAATCAACTAATTAACTCAAAACACCTGCAAAAGATTCCCGAGGCTTTTAAAAACTCCCAGCCGGTTTCATTACTCAAAATCGCAATCATGGGTAAGCCTGCCGACCTGACTGCTGTCCAGAAGGCCATCATTGACACCCTCAAGCAAGAGGGTAAGACACAGAAAGAAATTTCTGAACAAATAGGCTGTTCCCAGAGTGCTGTATCAAGGCACCTCAGGAAAAAGTGTGGCAAAAAACGATGCACAACGACAAGAGGTGACCGCACCCTGGGGAAGATTGTGGAGAAGGACCAATTCCAGACCTTGGATGACCTGCGGAAGCAGTGGACTGAGTCTGGAGTACAAACATCCAGAGCCACCGTGCACAGTCGTGTGCAGAAAATGGGCTACAGGTGCCGCATTCCCCAGGTCAAGCCACTTTTGAACCTGAAACAGCGGCAGAAATGGATCAAGTATGCAAGTGGTTGCTTTCATACGAGAGACCTGCTTGCAGAGCATCTCAGGTTGTAATAAAGTAAATTTAGAGAAAGGAGTGCCAGGGAAACTTAGTGTATTGACTGCATGATCAGCAGTCCGCACAGACTGTATATCTGTGCGAATGTTGTTAATTTTATCACAGAAAAATTTGAGAAACTCATTACACAACCAACCAGATAAAGTCAAAGAACTGACCCATCTGCATTAAGTTGATTGTATGAAAAAGCTTTCTGGGATTGTTTTGATTATTTTCAATTAAATGTGAAAAGTAAGCAGATCTTTCAGTTTCAATGGTTACTCTGTAATGTGTCAAGCTGTTTTTCCAAGCTTGATGAAACAATTTAAACCAGAGCAATGCCATTTTCGCTCCATTTTCCGACAAGTAGCCTTCTGTAACCGCAAATCATCATTGTACCAGGGGGGCATTGTACCAATGGGAACCATCCACAGAGATAGTCACAGTATACTGGCACAGTATTCAAGCCACCATGTAATTTAACGCCTATAAGGCAAAAAATATTCCTGCCAGCAACTGGTAGTCTACCAAGTATCAGGAATAGGACTATTTTTTATAGTATATAGAGTTTATTGATGATACTCTGTTTGCCATCACAATAAATCAAATGATTAGCAATGAATGTAATGTATGTGTTACATGAATATACCATTACACAGTCAAATTCAGAGCATAGGTGAAAAATCATCCTGTTAACTAGCCCTTTTGTTTACTTCAGCAGATGGTAAAGCTATTCCCTAATTCTAACAAGATTATCAGTCATCAATTTATGGGGAATTCATAATGATACCACATTGGATAGTAGGCTTTAGTACTAAATGGTAGACTATAGAAAAATAAAAAGTGCTTATAGCTGCTAATTGTATTTGTTGTTTGTTGATTTCCAAGTATAAAACTTGTTGAAATGTTTTCAGTGTGTGTGTATCAGTTTTTTTACATTTCCATCTCAGTTTAACAAAACCGTGATAATATTGATAATCGTGATAACTTTGGTCACTATAATCGTGATATGAAATTTTCATACCGTCTCATCCCTATGTACATATGTATATTTATATGTCAGATATCAGCATATATGGTGGAAACATCATCACATACAGTATGTTGAAATATACAAAAATTGGCTGTTTTTATATAAGTGACATATATTTCCTCATTTTGTAATTCAGATTTTGTAATCAAAATATATGGTAGTATATTTTCAAATATATGTTATGATTTTTCAGATGTATGGCCATATATGGCCATATATTAGATTTCTGTATGGGGCGGTATGTCTTTTTCGAGGTCCAAATCGTCCTCAGATCTACTCTCCTCCCAAAAGGAGGCCAGCTTCCTAGCTCCATAGTTCCTGGAACACGCTGTCTCCTTGTTTTGAAGGCTGGACATTCTGTCATGTTGTTGCGTAGTATTGAGAAAAATATATTTACAGAAGAAGACTTTGAAGTACAAAACAACAAAATGCCAGGAGATCCCGATATCTTCAAAATACTTTACACTTGCAGTAGGACTTTCCAAAACTGCATATTTATGTATGTGTGTTCGTATTGAGTTAAACCTAAATTTATTGAGAGAGTTGTTCCTGAGCCACGTTAATGTGTTGCATTTAACCGTCCTGAGGATGTGTAAGTCCACATAATGGACTGAGTGTTTGCCACCTTGTAGAAAGTTAGATTGGGTTTGTTTGGGCATCACATTCACCTCATTACGTTAGTAGCCTACTAACATTTATAATGTAACTCCCAGCATTCAGTCTCTATATTTCCACACCTAAACCAACATTGTGACACTGTTGTTATTATTATTATTATTATTATTATTTTTGTTAATATTATTAGTATGAGGCCTGTGTGTTACTATTATTAATATTCTTAATATTCTCAGTCTGAGGCTTTTGTGTGAGACATTGATGGATTGTGCTAGATGACAGGTAAACCCTACGTATTGGCGTGTGTGTGATGTGGGTATTCAGTACACACTACTGTCTGTGTTGTACCTCTTCCATTAGCTTCCTACAAAAGTTAGGTTTCCACTGGCTTCCTGTGTGTGTGTTCATGTGTGTATGAGTGTATGTGGCATGCTACCAAAAGACCTGAATCTCTCGCTGGAATATTTTCATACGGTGTGCTTCTTACTGACAGAATGAATAATGATTCCTGGAAAATGTCAATAAATAATCAAACCATAAGCCGGCATCACTGGCTGGCCTGGTATTATAGCCCCCTTTCAGTCAGCAACTACACCCCAAATGACTCCCTATCCACTCCACAGTGTACTTTCTCCCACCAGGGCCTATTGGGGATGCATTGTAGCCAAACTCAATTCTCGTTTTGGTGAATGTCTATGAAGTCAACTGAAGAGCCTCAGCACCATTCTTGAAATTGGGCTGAAGTAAATGCAGAAAATATACAATGAAACAATTATTCATATTTTGGGATAAACAATACTTTTAGTTGTATGATGTTTTCTACAAAAAAAAGTTTCAAAAGTACTTGCACCCTTTGAATATTCTAAATAAAACCATACCAGGTAGAATCTGTTACGAAACTTGGTCTCAATCTCTGGTAACTGTTGAGAAATATATTGATGCCTTTTAACTGTTCCTGTTTCAATCTGGTATAAACATGAGGTTGCATGCTTATAAACCAATGCGTTTTCATTTGAAAAGAGATGAATGGTTGTTGATCTACACAAATAAGGCACTACAGTTGGAATTGTGTGTTGTGGCGTCAAAGGGCATGGCATACAAAGAAAACACCTGATAGCCACAGTAAGAATGATGGCACAAGGAATTCCGCCAACCACCAATATATAATTTTTGCAGAGAACCTGGTTGCCTCTGAAGGAGATTGAGACTAGGTCATAGGTAGTTCTTTCAACAAGACAAAGACCCTAACAGACATCAAAATCAAAACAGATATGGTTGCAGGTAAAACGTTTTTCCCTGTTCATATTCTGTGTAAATCCATTCCATGTTTTTGTTCTGCCCTTCAAAGGTACTTCCTGTATTGTTCCCGCTCTTTTTTGATCACATGTGATTAGTTAACCAATCCTTAGTTCATTAGTACCACAGCGGCACCTCTTTAGTTATCAGTACCATATTTATGTTCTCATCTGTTCAATGTTCTGTGCTAGTCATTGATTTCTGCCATGATGTTTGTCTACATGTTTTTGCCTGCTGCTTGCTCCTGATTTCTGGTTTGTGTGAGTACTTTAGCTTCCTGCTCACCCAAGTTTGCCTTGTTTTTGGCTATTTATATATTACATATTTTCAGGTCAGTTGTGTTTTTTTTTAGTCCTGAGTTGTTTCAGTGTATTTGTCTCCTAAGGGATTGTTTCAGTTTAATAAACCTGATGTTCATTTTTACCTGGCTTTCAACCTGAGTTCGATTGAGTAATCGTGAAAGCAGGAACATAAATCAATATATCGTAATGGCCATCTAAGTCTCCTGGACCTAAATCCAGTCTCAGAGACTTGAAAACCTGTGTTCTGAATTGCAGAGGGCAGTCCACAAGTGCCAACCTAAGTCTTTCAAGTATCTTGAAATGTGCTGCATGTGGACGTGGTCCAAGATCCCAACAAAGGGGGTCAACAACCTTGTCAGACTTTACAGGAATAGTCTTAGTTCTGTTATCCACTCATATTTTCAAAAAACACATTATAACAGTCAATTAAATGATTTGTTTGGAAATGACTGTGATGAAATAAAAGTGTATGTAAATCTGTATATGTAAACCTTAGGTTTAAACTCACATTCACTTGCATGAATGGTAACAACACATCTTCAGTTGATTGTATCTGACCAGTCCAGTTTCCCCCAGCCTATCAACACCAACCTTATCAGTTCTATTACTCATTTTGACACTTCATGTCTGGCATCATTGTACATTCTTAGAACCATTATCCCACAGTCACTTTGAGTCCAGTTTAAAGGCACCCCAGGCTTGGTTTGTTCCTGTCTGTGTACCTGCAAATCATGTTGTTACTTCCTGTTTGAGTTTAACTTCATGGAGAACCTTGTAGCTCAAACATATGATGGTGCTGCTGTAATGGCTTTGGACGTGAATGGCCTGCAGGCAAAAGTAAGAGATGTAGCTCCTTCGTCCATTGCAATGCACATTGGCAAAATTTTGTATTCAGTCAGAGTGCAAAGTCCATTCCAAAAGTTAAGGTTTTCTTCACCACATTTTTTGCAAGTCTACTAACTGGGTGATGTTGCTTGAACAGGCTGGATGTGCACCCCTGCCATCCAGCACACCAAAACAGTGGAATTTCACTTCCAGGATTGTCCACACTGTGGCAAATAATTATGAGCAAATGAAGGATACATTTACATCAATGATGATACTGTGTTATGTGCCGATGGTTTGTAAAGCCAAATTTGAAGATTTTGAGTTTATATTTTTACTGCTCACTTTTGCTCACACAGATGTTATGTTTGACATAGTCCAACATAAAGCCATAAACGTAGCCTAAACGAAGAACTGAAAATCTTACAACACAACTATATCAGCATAAGTCTGATATAGCATTTTGGGCGATATCTGGAAAGGCAGTGGGTATGTCAGAGGATCCAGAAATCATGAACAGGAGGAATCTTAATCGGATGTGAGGCACACCTACAAGACATCGTATGAGTTAAAGGACAAATTGCAGGTTAACCACATGCTGCTTGAATCTGTTCATGCTGGAAATAGCATACACACATTAGGATCATGGTCCCCTGCAAGTCAGTGTGCATGAGTATGTTATTATATATTGTTTATGTTTACTTGACCATTCTTTTTACACTGAGTCTTATGATTCAATATAATATGACATATTACAGGTTTTTCCAATTGCTTACACACAATATCTTTTCATGTCACACAATTTTTGGAACCTTGCACTCAAAGTGCAAAACAACATAGCTAATCTCCAAAACCATAAGCTATTTGTCAGCCTTTCACTCAGTTGTAAATTGCATAAAACACTTTTTTCAAAACACTACACACAATTCTCTATGTAAAACACAAAAATCTAACAGGAAGTGACTAGCTTTTCTTTTCTAAACACAACCAATCAAAATACTACACTCATTCACCAGTGTCTCACACACACTTCTCACATATGTACACACCAATAGCTGAACTGATCATTAACCAATCACTGTTTTGGTATAGGCTCATAAATAGACTGCAAAGGTCAGATTACCTGTTTAGAACAATAGATGCAGACATTGCAGGGAGAGCGAGGGGATAAGAATGAGGACACGGTAGAGGAGGTAGAGGAAGAGGGCGAAGAAGAGGTGGAAGCACAATGGTGGAGGCATGTGGAGACATAGAGACACTGCTTCTGTCCAAGGTTGGATATGCCGCTCTAGGAGATTCTTTCCTCGCTGTTTAGCAAGAGAGAATATTGCATGTGATGTACACTAAGTGTTGTGGTCAGACCCAGCCCAGAGGAGGGATGCACCTTAGAAATCAAAACAATACACCCAATTTCTTCCCTATACAACTTTTGTTTTTCATATGTGTATGGATTCTGTACAAATTCGCAAGTGGCATATGGTTTTGTCTATCTATGTTGTACGATGGTAATTAGAGTAATGTTTTGGAAAAATAAATATTCTGTCTCAGCATGTAATTGGTGTGTATTGTGTTTCAACCCCTCAACAGATTTCCTTTCACTAGAACATTGTATGGAACTTTACATTTAGGATAATGAATGCCAGAAGAGCTTTAGATTTAGAACAACAGTGTTTACATGGTATATCCTAAAATATACTATTGCGAAAGAAGTGTTTGCCATTTGATGCAAATGCTTCATTCTGTTTATGGCATTTTGAATGCAGTGTTACATTTTGAAGGACATGTGAGGCATTTTGCATTTTGTGCTTGCAGTTTTGGGAATTGTGTGTAGAGTTTTGACAAAAAGAGACATAGTTTTGAAAACGTGTGTAAACATTTGGCAAAAACTGTAATATAAATAATAAATATTATTATAATTATAATCTTTAATCTGCGCTGTCTACTGCTGAACACTTTTTACTTGTCTCTCGTTACTCCCTCTCTCGTCACTCTCAAGGGTCTCAAGGCGGGCTTTGGTCTGTCGTCTCCCAATGGTGACGTAATGCAATGCATTGTGGGGGAAAGGAGAATCATTGTAAACCTCTGTAAAATAGTACTTACTTTTTCGTATTATATTTTACATTGTCATACCCAACAACATAAAATACAATGGATAACAGTATAAATGTTTATTACCAAAAAGCAAATTACGAAAATTTGTTGGAAAATGAACCCTGCAACATGGCCTTATATATAATACCATCAACACTTAGATAGCACAGATGTACAAAAGTCTTGAGCGGATGCAATTCCTGGAATTGTGGGACAATGTGGACATTGAAGCAATGAAGAGTGGATTTGATGTAGCAATGCCTGAGCTGTACAAATTATTTTACATAGTAGCTGCAATGGGGGCAACCTCAGCTGGGGTGGAAAGAAGCTTCTCCTGCCTTAAGACACTAAAGAGCTACCCCGGAACACTATTGGAGAAATATTGAAGAACCTGTCTATTTTGTCCATAGAGGTGACAGTTCTAAAATCAAACCAAAAAAATACTAACTGGTACAAGAATATAATTGATCAGTATGCTAACCAGACTATGAGAAGAATGGACTCATTTTGTTTTAGTAAAATGTACCAAAATAATTGAGTTAATAATACATTTTTAAAATAGAACTAGAATATAACAATTGGGGGCTCGTCCGGGATCTAGACGCCTCACTACTCTGACTCCTTGGTGGTCGGTGGTTGAGGTGTGGTGTTGGGGTGTGTAGGGACTAGCTTAGCTAAGTGGCTACATAGTCAGCTTTGTTATTCTGTGTTTTGTGTTCATTTTCTGTGTAGAGTGATCTCTAGTGGTTGGTTTGGCATAATCTACAATGGCAGTGTTGGTTGGTTTGGCGTAATCTACAATGGCAGTGTTAATTGAGGACACTTCTACAGGGTTACTGTTGTGTAGGATGAGGATGAGGGTTTGAAGGCTCCCTCGCCCACAAGGTCGGTGTGTGAGATGGGAAGACTCTGGCTTCTCTGACTGCCCAAATGTGACCCATTATCTCCTGCATGAGGAAAATCAGTGGAGGTTGCTCGACTGAGGCTGAGAATGGCCCATCTTGAGGGAGACCTGAGGAAAAAAGAGGAGAGGAGATGGAACATGAGTTGGAACTCAATAGATTAGATTTAGAAATGGAGATAGGAAAGAGGGAGATTGACACTGTAGCAGATGAAAGGGCAAGGGTGTGAATTAAACAGTTGGAACTGGAGGCTGGTTGGGGTGCACCCCCTCCACCTACGGATTTCCAGGTGCATTTCGAAATAAGTAAGAACATCGCTTTTGTGCCCCCATTCAGGGAAACTGAGGTAGATTGCTACTTTTCTGTCTTTAAATGGGTTGCTGCCTCATTGAAGTGGCCTTTGCTGCTGCAGTGTAGGCTGTCCGGAAAGGCCCCGGAGGTGGTGGCATTTCAGCCTCTCTTGCGAAGTAGTTAAACAAACAAGCTGATGCCTGAGGCCTACCGGCAGCGCTGTAGGCACCATAAAAAGTCCCCCAATAGGAGGTTTGCTGAGTTTGCCCGAGACAAAGAGACACTATTTGACAAATGGTGTATGGCAAGTAAGACTACAACCCTGGCAGAGATGAAGGAATTAATACTAATTGAGGATTTCAAAAACCATATGCCAGATCGTATTGTGGTTCATTTAAATGAGCAAAAAGTAACTTATTTTTGTTTCATCATGATACAGTTGGAGTCATGATGCATTACATGTGATTAAAGATATGTTAAAATCGGTGTGAATGAGATGTGATGAAATATATTATTTTGCAATATAATCCCTCCCATGGTGCTTACAGAAGTTGAGTGTGCTTACAAAAGGTCAGTGTTGGTTTGAAAGTAGAAGCACTTTGGATAAAAATTCTAAACTATTTCAGCCAATCAGAGTTAGTTATACTTAATATACTATAGTTTTTACAGAGGTTCCCGGATGTCTTGAACTAGAATGTAAAACTGTATTGTTTACAAATTAAAATCTCCACCACAGTCGCTTTTGTTAACATTAGAACCTTTGATCTGCCAAAAATGTTGGCTACTCCATTACACTTTAAATGTTGATAAGCTACTTATATTAGGGTTTGGTGTTTGCAAGATTAAGTGAAAGATTTTAGCATCTATCTTCACGAAACACATATTATATAAATAATTACCTCATCCTGCTCTATGCTCCCACAACATCAGCACATATTCTGGGCAGCCACAAAGCCTGTGCTCTCAAAATGAGTTGCAGCCACTGTTAAGTTTACAGAAAGGCATCCAGAAATTGGTCCATTTTCCGACCACAGATGAAAAGTACTGCTTGTGCAAGCTTGTGGTTTGAAGAGAACAAGCATGTGTAAAGACATTATATCTTCTATTAAACATTTGCCAATAAAAGAGATCCAATAGCACTTTTCTTTACAAAAAACATTTACATATATAAAAAATATTTTCAACCCAGTATTGCAGGTTTTTGGGAAATATACACAAACTGCCTTTTAGAAGTGCAAGAGTTTATCCTAAGCATAAACCGTACTCTTACTCTACCCCTAAACCTCACCTTGACATAAACCACCCCTGACAATATCCATGATTTTCATTTATAAATATTTGGGTGTTTGGATCAGCCATTTCATTTGGATCTATGAAATTACTGAAGGACACAGTAATATTTCGGTAGTGAAATGAGGTTCATTCGAATAACAGAAAATGTGCAACATGCATCAAAATGAAATTAGACAGGTGCATGAATTTGGCCATCCTTGTAATTTTCTTGATTTGAATACCTGTAACTACTTAGCACTGATTAATTGGAACAGACACTTGTTTGGTGAGCTCAGTAAGCCTTGAACTTCATAAATAGTGCATCCAATCATGATAAAAGGTATTTAACCTGTTCATCACCAAGGGACCCAGCGCTTGGTGATGAACTGGTTCTCACGTAATTACTAAACTGGTTCTCACGTAATTCAGCTGGAATTTGGCTTTCCATAGAGGGGTCACATGTTTAAATCGTCCATCCGGATTGGGAGATATTTGAACGCGTATTGAAATAGACCTAATCTTTGCTATTTTCAACATTACGCACTGTAGCGTATGACGCATACACAGCACCAGTTTATCTAAGAATTACGGACTAATTTCTAAATATGGCAAGTTCTGGTAAAACGTTTTCAGTTACAGAGGCTATAGCTCAAATAACTGATGATAGTTGTTCCTGCGGATTTGGATTCTGAGGATGAAGATCTACTCAGAAAAGATGAACCGGACTCTGCATCAGACGGGTATGTTATTATATATTTATTCTGTACTCAAATAAATATGTTACTACGTATTACTTCTAATACTACTGGTGTAGTGTATGAATACACTGTTGGATAGAGGTTTTTCTAGTAAATTCGGATGATGCGTGTTTTGATACCAGGTAACTTAGTGTAATACTACAGCAGGTGTATTGTATCAATACAGAAACATTTGCCACGCTTCTAGCTGAGTGAAATCCTTTGTTTATGAAGCTAGGCATGTAATGACGACACTATGCCTTTAATAACGAAGCTAGGTTTATAGTAACGATGCTAAGGCCTGTAATAGCATAGTTGTTTTATAGTGTAACAACCAACATTGTCTCCACTAATACTAAAGGTGTATTGTATGAATTGAAAAATAGTTGCCACGCTTCTAGCTGAGTGAAATCCTTTGTTTATGAAGCTAGGCATGTAATGACGACACTATGCCTTTAATAACGAAGCTAGGTTTATAGTAACGATGCTAAGGCCTGTAATAGCATAGTTGTTTTATAGTGTAACAACAAACAGTGTCTCCACTAATACTAAAGGTGTATTGTATGAATTGAAAAATAGTTGCCACGCTTCTAGCTGAGTGAAATCCTTTGTTTGCCAGGCTAGGCCTTATTACTGTATTATTTATACATTCAGTCAACATACTGTGAAATGTGTATTATACAGTGAAAAGTGAATGTTAGTCATTTTTGTCAATGAATGAATGTACATGTGTTGGATAGTGCTGGATGGTAATAAGAACAATTTCAAAAGCCCGGTTTTAGGGTACAAAGTTTTAGGTCACCATATATGTAATTGTTGTTATCTTTTCAATAAATCTGCCCTTTTTGGAGTCAAACTTTACCATAGAATGTTTTATTTCAATGGGAACATAGAGGTCTGGGTAAAAATTTTAAACCAAGTCAAATTAGATGTATGTTGATGGAATGTACACATATAGTGATATTTTAGTGAAATTAAATAAATTTTGCTCTCTGGTACCTGACAAAAGTCAAATGGCACTTATGGTGCCCAAATGTCCCCAAATGTGGCCAAATGTTCAAATTTCAAAGGCCGCCTAAGACTCCTTCAACTAAAACTATTATAACTTTTATTTGCTTCACAATAATGACATCAAATTTCACACATGTACTCACCAGACATAGAAGTATGTTTCTAAACTTTTTTAGAGCTGCTGATCCATGACCTTCATATATTATTATCTATGTACCTTGTTTTTTTTCTAGGCGGAATTGAAATTTCCATAAATTTATTCTGTGTTCTACGTTTATGTACTCTGACACACTAGTACCCACATTAATACTTTCACTTCAGTATAAAACTCACATGTGTTTCCTTTATTTTGATACCAAGAGTATGTTTATAGCCTTTGTAGTTTTGGTGATATACTCCATTAGATTTGGGCATGTTTTATTTCTTTCAAAACCAGAAAAAACGCTTGGGGATGAAGAGGTTAAGGCTGCCAATTGCAAGTTGTTGTTCTCTTTGACTCTCCTCTGAATAGTGGCAACATGGGGGCCTTAAAACAACTCTCAAATGACCTGAAAACAAAGATTGTTTAATATTATGGTTTAGGGGAAGGCTACAAAAAGCTATGGCAGAGATTTAAGCTGTCAGTTTCCACTGTGAGGAACATAGTTAGGAAATGGAAGACCACAGGCACAGTTCTTGTTAAGGCCAGAAGTGACAGGCCAAGTAAAATATCAGCAAGGCAAAGGTGAAGGATGGTGAGAATGGTCAGAAACAGCCCACAGACCACCTCCAAAGACCTACAACATCATCTTGCTGCAGATGTTGTCACTGTGCATCGTTAAACAGTTCAGCGCACTTTGAACAAGGAGAAGCTGTATGGGAGAGTGATGCGGAAGAAGCTTTTTCTCCACACATGCCACAAACAGAGTTGCCTGAGGTATGCAAACGCACAATTGGATAAGCCAGCTTCATTTTAAAAGAAGGTGTTGTGGACTGATGAAACAAAGATGTAGTCATTTGGTCATAACAATGAGCGTTATACATGGTGGCAAAAGAACACAGCGTTCCAAGACAAACACTTGCTACCCACAGTAAAATTTTGTGGAGATTCCATCATGCTGTGGGGCTGTGTGGCCAGTGCCGGTACTGGGAATCTTGTTAAGTTGAGGGTCACATGGATTCCACTCAATAGCAGCAGATACTTGAGAATAATGTAAAGGAATCAGTCACAAAGTTAAAGTTACGCCGGGGCTGGATATTTTAACAAGACAATGACCCAAAACACTGCTCAAAATCTACTCTGGCATTTATGATGAGGATCAAGTACAATGTTCTGGAATGGCCATCCTAGTCCCCAGACCTGAATATCATTGAAAATCTGTGGGGTGATTTGAAGTGGGCTGTCTATGCTTGGCAACCATCAAACCTAACAAGAATTGAATGGTCCAAAATACCTTCATCCAGAATCCATACACTCATTACAGGTTAAAGGAAGCGTCTAGAAGCTGCTAAAGGAGGCTCATCTAAATATTGATCTGATATTTCTCTTCGGGTGCCCAAATTTATGCAACTGTCTAATTTCATTTGGATGCAAATTGCACATTTTATCTAGCCTGGGAGAACCCTGACGGACTTCAGGCAAATTTAGGATTTGCTCTGCAAGTCAGTCTGGCCAAGAGCCCATTCAAGCCCATTTCCAATTTTTCCAAATCGAGGCACCAATCACAACCGTTGAGGCGGGCTTTACACGATGACGATAGGGCAGCTATATACTGTCATTGGTTGAAGCAGACAATTACAACGATGGCTGCTACAATGGAATATCCGGAATATCACTAGTTCGAATCAGCAATCGTGACTGTTTTAAGCGTTTTGAACGTTTGCTTTTTGTTAAAATCTGACCAAAGAACAACACTCGAAACAACACTCGAAACAACACTCACTTATGCAGTCAATATTTGCACTGTTGACCCTTCTTTTTCAAAACTTCTGCAATCCGCCCTGGCATGCTCTAATTTACTTCTGTCACACATCCTGACTGATGGCAGCCCATTCTTGCATAATCAATGCTTGGAGTTTTTCAAAATTTGTGGGTTTTTGTTTGTCCACCCGCCTCTTGATGATCGACCACAAGTTCTCAAGGGGATTAAGGTCTGGGGAGTTTCCTGGCCATGGACCCAAAATGTAGATATTTTGTTCCCCGACCCACTTAGTTATCAATTTTGCCTTATGGCAAGGTCCTGCATCATGCTGGAAAAGGGATTGGTCATCACCAAACTGT
>JACXGM010020112.1:0-17747 GCA_016801145.1 Umbra pygmaea | reverse complement strand
ATGTTTACATTTTCATCTGGCTACTTTTGGGAATCTGATTGGCTAACGTGGGCTTCAGCCTTTCGTTATACTGCCACCAACACCGTTGGCATGCTCTTGACGGCATATACACGCTTGGTTCTATTAGCGCATGCACTAAGCCACTCGACCGATGTTATAACATGGGAAAAAAGCTTATGGGGGTTGTTTGGCTCGAGTTTAAAGGCTATTTTTCCGTGCCCAGAACCTGTGAAACCAATCTGATTGTCAGAACTATACCAGTAGCTAATCTAGTTAAATGACAGTGGGACTTTTTTGTAATTCATAAACCTAAGCAAGTACTGTGGTGGTGCGACATGCTACGGTTCAGGACTAAAGCCATAGACAGCGGATAGGTTTGTTTTTTTGCGGTTGCAAAGTTATTTATTAGTATTCCTGCATTTAATAAAGATTTAAACAATAGCACTACTTTTACTTACTCAGTCTTGTTTATTGGTGTTCCAACAAAAATCATAATGAACAAACAAATTAATTTCTTTCAACCCTTTACCTACAAAATTAAATACCGGGATACCGTCAAACATTTGAAAAATATCGGGGTATTAAATTTAAGCGATACCTCCCAGCCCTAGTGTGAACACAATAATAACTAAAAGTGCTTTGAGGCCACTGGTACTGTAATACTTTTGTAATACTTTTCCCCCATTTTTCCTCTCCTCAAAATTAGTCTTCCCACTGACCCTACTTTGTCGGTAGCTCCGCAACTCCCTGGACAGATGGTGAAGAGCTGGCCGATTCCTTTCACACTGCTCATCCAATATGGATGCCTTTAGTCAGATTATGCACAGGATGATTACGTTCACCAACTATACTTCTGATATTGAACATACCATTGAACATTATTTGCCTATTCAGAAAGTTTCTTACAGTAGGCTACATGTCTGAACACAATAATAACTGAAAGTCCTGTGGTAATTTTCAGTTCAATCTATATAATTTGTGTCTTATTGCATTTTCTCTATGAATTTAGATACCAAAGCTTTCTAAAGAATGAATGAATGCAATAGTGAGGTATTTTGCAACAAACAAGACATTTTGGACCATCTGCTTCTTTTTATGTTTGACAGCACATCGTTTTTGTGAAAGAGCATCCCACCAGTCAATACGAGTCTCAACATTTTACTTGACTAGATCAGAGGAAGCAGGAGCCAGGGAGACAGGTAGGGGGAGACCGATAGGAAGGGCACAGACAATGGCTGAGCTCGGGCTCAAACCGCCGTTACCAGGGGCACATGTTATCCAGAGTCTGGAGCTTAGACCACAGCACCAATGCATAGGAATGATCTTAAACCGTCCTGCGCCTGCTGTAGAGCTGGAGGACGCATGGGATTGATCTTTAACTGCCTGCTGTAGAGCTGGAGGACGCATGGGATTGATCTTTAACCGCCTGCTGTAGAGCTGGAGGACGCATGGGATCGATCATTAACTGCCTGCTGTAGAGCTGGAGGACGCATGGGATCGATCTTTAACTGCCCGCTGTAGGGCTGGAGGATGCATGGGATCGACCTTTAACCGCCTGCTGTAGAGCTGGAGGACGCATGGGATCGATCTTTAACCGCCTGCTGTAGGGCTGGAGGACGCATGGGATCGATCTTTAACCGCCTGCTGTAGGGCTGGAGGACGCATGGGATCGACCTTTAACCGCCTGCTGTAGGGCTGGAGGATGCATGGGATCGATCTTTAACCGCCTGCTCTAAGGCTAAAGGATGCATGGGATCGACCTTTAACCGCCTGCTGTAGAGCTGGAGGACACATGGGATCAATCTTTAACCGCCTGCTCTAGGGCTGGAGGACGCATGGGATCGACCTTTAACCGCCTGCTCTAAGGCTGGAGGACACATGGGATTGACCTTTAACCGCCTGCTCTAGGGCTGGAGGGCACATGGGATTGACCTTTACCTGCCTGCTCTAGGGCTGGAGGACACGGGATCCATCTTTAACCGCCTGCTGTAGAGCTGGAGGACACATGGGATTGACCTTTAACCGCCTGCTCTAGGGCTGGAGGACACATGGGATTGACCTTTAACCGCCTGCTCTAGGGCTGGAGGACACATGGGATCGATCTTTAACCGCCTGCTGTAGAGGTAAAGGACACATGGGATCGATCTTTAACCGCCTGCTGTAGAGCTAAAGGACACATGGGATCAACCTTTAACCGCCTGCTCTAGAGCTGCTGGGGAGATGAGGACAATCGGGAAGTTAAACAAGACAAAATGTAAAGGTAGAAATTTAGTGCAAGTAAAGGCAGCGGGAGGAAGCATGCTAACCTATCCATTATGGCTCTTATGTGGAGATGTTAACAGCTCTGCTCCTCATTGGAAAGTGTGAGTGAGCTGTGCTGGTGCTGAAGAGACATGGTGGCAGTTAAACCACTGGTGAAAAATGACTCCCCAGAAACCCCATCATGTCCAGTGACTTTCACCATCATGTCAAGACAAGACAGGCAGGGCCTCCTTTTGTATGGTGTGTTGTTGGACTCCTGAGACCGCGTCCCAAATTATACCCTATCCTGTTATATTGCACTTGTTTTCGTTAGAGACCAAATTTCACTTGTGTAGAAGTGTGCACTACAGGGATTAGGGTGGGATTGTTTAATGGAGCCTGAAAAGTGCTGTCAGTGTTGTGAGTGTGTCACAATGGGCTTGTCATTGCTTTGTAATCAGCAAGGTTTTGTTCCCTCCTACTGAAAGAGAAATGGAGTTCAAGAGTTTCTGAGGTTCAGGCCGAGAGAGATGACAGAGTGAAGGAGTGGAGTAATGACAGGCACAGGAGCCTGTGTTGTGGTTATTCCATTCTGCACAAAAAATAAATGCTATTGAAGCTTATGGGCAATTCCACAGTAATGTCAACCTTAAAAAACTAAAATGTGTGAAAAACTGACTAAAATGACAATTTTCTAATGAATATATCTGAAATTCTACAATTATGTGCATGTAGCTTTATTTGTCCTTTATTTACCCAATTTAAAGTTATTGTTACAGCAGTGTAGGACACAGCTGAACATATGGTTTTTCGCTTCACTAGATTTAGTAGATTTCATGTCGTCCTTTGTTAAATCAGTTTGGAAGGCTAATGAAGCAATATGAAATATTGTTATGTCCATAAGTGCTAGTATTGAATTCATAACATAATCATGTGACTCATTTGTCTGCAACACATTTATCATAAACTGTACCTGCCATGCTACCAAAGTGTTTACATTTAAATGCCATGTTGGGAACACTTTGGTAAACCTTGGTCCGTCAAAAGCATTCGCCGCTGCATGCCCAGATGCAAGTTAAGGCTTTACTATGCAAAGCAGAAGCCATACAACGATGTCCAGGAGGGCCGCCGACTTCTCTGTGCCTGGTCTAATCTGAGATGGACAGTAGCACAGTGCAATCGTGTTTTGTGGACTGACGAGTCAACATTTTAAAGCTGTTGTGCTCTCTGGGTCAAATAGGAATTAGACCATATAAGCTGTTACCAGCGGCAGGTCCAAAAGCAGGACCAGCGACTGTCATGGTATGGCAGTGTGTTAGTGCCCATGGCATGGGTAAATTACACATCTGTTAGGGCCCCATTAATGCAGAAATATACGTAAACATTTTGGAGCAACATATTCTGCCATCCAGATATAGTCTTTTCCAGGAACGTCCCTGCATTTTCCAGCAGGACAACGCCAAACCACATTCTGCACAGATTACAAGTGCATGGTTGCATAAGCAGAGAGTGCGGGTGCTAGCATGGTCTGCCTGCAGTCCTGACCTGTCTACGATTGAGAATGTGTGGCACATTATGAAGTTCAAAATAATGCAACAAAGCCCTGAACACTTGCACAGCTGAGAAAATGCATAGTGAATGAATGTGTTATTAATGTGTTTTCAGTATAGTACAGGGTCAATTTAATAATTTTTTTTGCATTTTCCATACAGTCCCAACATTTTCAGATTTGGGGTTGTACAAATAAATAAATATATTTTCAAATTGATTGTATTCTGTGCCCTAATGAACTCAACCCTCATCCATTACACTTAATATGTCCTCAGTGTTGACCTATCCCTAATGTATAAAACATATGTACTGAGATTGAATAGGTTCCTGCAGGGGCGATTCTTACGTTTTTGCTGCTCATAGTTTTGGCTTAACTGGTTATTTACGCAGCCTGTCCCTCATCCACTAAGAGGAGTGAAGTGTGGCCTAATACTACATTTATATATTCATCTGCACTCACATTTTCTTATCACATAGGCTGCTCCCTAAGCTTCAACAGATTGTGATGTTGTATTTTTAACTACTATATTTTACACTTACAATAATGTTCACCAAACAGTAACCTCAATAAAACCTATCCTAGCTCCAATGCCTAACCCAAAAACAAACCATTAGTTCCTTAACCTAAGAGTCACCCCAATTCTAACACTACCTGTCATTCTAACACCATTTTAAATCTTCAATGAAATAAACACTCAAATCAGATATCACAAGTCGGTTTACCCAAGTGAGGACAGGCCCAAAAAGCTTTTACTATCTTTTTGCAATAATAATTGATTTAGAGTTTCAGTTTTTTCCAAATATATTATATCAAACAGAACACAATTTGTTCCCAATATCACAGAAAGTTTCAGGGGTCTGAATACAATTGCAAGTGATGTTATTTCTATGCTTCCGGTTTTCTCAAGTCCTTAGTTCACTTAACTAATTACATCTAGTGCTCTGCTTTACAAATGAGCTCCAGGCAGTTACCAAGGATACAGATTTGTCTGAAGCTTCAGACTTGTTAGAATTGATGAAAGCTCTGTCTTGTCCCTCTCATCCACTAGGCGATTGCCTCTCCTCTTAATATTTAGCAAGGCAAAGTTAAGTCAAGTATGAGTAAGACTAAAGGGAAAGACAAAGGGAAGAAAAATGAATAGACAACCTCTTGCCATACACAACCTATGTGGAGAGAGAATGCCTGAGTTAAAACATCCAGTGGTCCGGGAGTCAGACCTTTAATCGGAAGTTTGCCGGTTTGATTTCTGGGTGGTCCAAATATAAGGCACTTAATCCTAAATTGCTAAATTGCTGTGGATAAAAGCATCGGTACCTCTGTCTTGGACAGTGAGTACTTCACCATGATTATGACAATTCTTCTAGTAAAAACTGTGAGGGTGACATGGTTACAGGAGCTGTATTTCTTCCAATCCATTGTGTAGTTTCGTATATTTTTTATGCATTTAGTAATTAAATAATTACACTCAGAAGCCTGGAGATATGATAATTAGAGCAAATAAGACTTCCCATCTTTAGCCTAGAGAGAAGTCCCGAATCTCCTTTCTTGTCCTCCTTATGTCAGTAAACACTCATTCCTTATTGGTTAACTCAATTATTTCAAATCCAAACACACCAATGAAATCACTGACAAAAGATGCATTTCTAAACCACAGGAAACAGCAATAGTCAATAAAATAGGTCCCTTGTTTTTTCTTCCTCCAATTACCATTAGCATTTTAAACAAAGTAGAACCCCATGTGGAGCGTCAAAGCATCCTAAATTTAGTCAACAAGGCAAGTCCCTTTTGTCTCCAAGATTTTACAGTGGACCAGTTACTTCATAACTCCATTCAAATCCTCCAAATCATTTTCAATATCTTGTATAACTTCAATCTTGCTGCAAAAATGTTTATGAGGTCTACAGTTTTAAAGAAAGACCAAACAATACAAAGTAATATTTAACAACATCTAACAATCATTTCTATGTATTTTAAGAAAAAGATATCTAGCTTACCCTTGACACAGAATCCATGTAAAGACTGTAAAGACTCTTCTTTTATGCTACATTGCATTTCTTCAACATATTGGTTATTATTCTGTTAATTTATCATTACAAGGCAAGGCAAGGCAGGCAAGTTTATTTATATAGCACATTTCATACACAATGGCAATTCAAGGAAAAATCTATTCAAAAATCAATTCAAACAATTCAAGGAAAATTCTTCCACTGAACCAGCATCATGCCTGCTCTGGGTTCTCCGCTGAATTAATGTGTTTGTATAAATAAATACATGCAAATAGTGTACTGTACATAGTGTATGCACCCACACACTTTGCTCAATGCATACAGAAAATCCCACTCCAGTCAGGCCCTGTAGCTACCGTTGAGGACACAAAGGTCATGTTTTCTGTGTTTCGTCTGTTTTCTTTTTCTGCCATACTGAATGAAAATTATTTTATTTTTTATTTTGTCTAATTCAACATCAATGCCTTCTAGTATGATCACCGTCGTAATGCTTGTACACTGTGGAAAGAAGCCAGACAGGCATTGGTCATGCGTGAGGACAGTAGTTGTGAAATGTTAATTGAAGACATCAAATACAGAAGCCAAGCATGATGTGGCTAGCTAGAGTAATGGCTGATTGCTACTATTTGACAGTAACTGATGTGTAACCAGCACAATTTAATCAATCTAGATAGATAATCAAAACTATTTCTGGTGATATTTTGTCTTGTCTATCCATCTAGCTGGCTTGGCTGAGCTAGGTAACATTAGCTAACACTTTGAATAGCTAGGAAACAGTAGCTAACACTTTCACTGTCTACTGTAGGTAATATTAGCTAAGTCTTTGAATAGCTAGGTAACATTAGCTAACACTTTGAATCCGATTTACATAATTGCAAACAGTGATGAATTAGGACCTTTGCTCATGTCCATACTACACAAACATTTTATTGTACATTGAGTCTCCATCAGAGAAACCATCCCTGTTGCCTGTCTATGTGTGCCAGTGAAATATATTGGTAGCTGGAATTAATTTGATTTATATCAATTCAGTGATTTTGATGCCTTTCTTACCTGACACAGAGCATAATTGAAAGATACAATCAAACAAAGCTGGAATTTAGGAAGGCAAGTTTCACAGGAGGAAAAAATGAAAATGTGAGGTGTTGGACGAGAGCAAGCACACTGCCAAGGAAGAGAATGTAGCCTAGACATTTCAGTCAAGCTCAGACATTACAAGCAAGAAAACTGAAGGGACTAATACACTTTAGTGATTCCAACTTCTGTGTCTGGTATGAACTGCTTCTTTATGTTAATAAAGAGGTTAGCTAGGCTGTGTTTATTTTTGCCAAATGGCTTCATAGACAAACCTAAAGATAGGCTAAAATTGTGGTGGTAATCTTGCATTTTTTGGTCTTGATCTTGGCTCAGACTCACCTATTTCGCCTTGTTCTCAGCCTGTCTTGGTCTGACTTGGAATTGATTTTCTCCGGTCTTGATTTGGCTCCGCTTTAGGTGGTCTCGAACACAACACTGCAATCATGCCACAAGCCGAAGAGGCAGAATACTGAAGCTCCAGTACATGTAGCTTCCAAAAAAAGGAAAAGAGCTTGACTGATTGACTTGCCCGAATGCATAAAATCTTTATTAGTCACTTTGCAATCACCATTGTCAAATTACCAAAGATATGTGTGTTCCAACAGAAAAGGCAGTAAGCCAGATTTGACATGTAGGTGAATTAAATGTAACTGTGTTCACAGGTGCTAAACCCAATGGGCTGGGATGCTTTTGGACTCCCAGCAGAGAATGCTGCCATTGAGAGAGGCCTAGACCCAGAGGAATGGACAAAGAGGTACTGGAGAAGATAATAGCAGACAATCGCCTCTTCCAATGCTACACCTTCGCCCTGTCCATTTACCTTTAGCTCATTCGTTCATCCTCAGTTTTAACAAATGTCTCTCTCAGTCTGAAGTCTCTTTCTTGGTCTCCCTCTCCCTGTCATTCCATCTAACGTCCTCTTCTCCTGTCCGTCTCCGTTCCCAGTAATATTCAGTCTATGCGGAAGCAGCTGGACCATCTAGGGCTCTGCTTTAGTTGGGAAAAGGTGAGTAAGGAAATAATTTGAGCAACACCTTCATAGTGGAAGGCATTGTGGTCATACTCAGTTGTCCATGTCTGCACTCTGCTGATCAGGAGGTCACCACTTGCTTGCCAGACTACTACAGATGGACCCAGTGGCTGTTCGTCAAACTCTTCAAGGCAGGACTGGCCTATCAGAAAGAGGTAGGAAGCGCAGATCCTCCGCATAGGCTGTGTAAAAAGTGGCTTCTTATTATTACTTACATTCCATGTCTGCTTCTCAAGGAGATGATGAAAGATTACACTAGTGTGATGCGGCGATGCCTTGTGCATCGTCATTATTTATATGTACAGATGCAGGGCTCTAGGAAGGAAAGACACCCCAGGAGGGAGAATCTCAGGCAGGCCAGAGAGTCACACAGAGCCCTCTGGAACATTCTCCTGTAACTATGGAGCCTCCTGTGGCGTTGAAAACACTAAACAGAAGACGAAGTATGGTCTGGTAGATTGAAGCCCTTGACAACAGAACCCAAGAGGTGATGTCGTTTCTCGGTTAATCAGATAGAAGCTATTTTGGCACTCATATCAGGAAACATCTGGCTTTTCTATGATTTGATAAGCTTCTGTAATGCTTTGGGTTATGTCTGTCTTTGTAATAATTATTGTGCATCGTGTGCAAACAGACATGGCTGAAAATATTGGTAACCTTGCATCTTATTAGAATAATGTACCATTCGCTGTTAAAAAAATATTTTATTATCTGAACATATTCTTTTGCAGTGGTACAAAAAAGCTGTGGAAAAAAAGTGTTATTGCTTCTATAAAGACATTCTAAAATGGCTTTGATAAAATGGTTGATACCCTTTATATGTTATATGAAATACTTATATAGTAATACTTCAAGCAAACATTCCCTTTTAAAGAGTATCATACAAATAACCATAACATTTTTAAAGACAACAAATTTGGTGGATGTTAACTAATTTAATTCATTAAGGAGGAATGTTTCCTGAAGTTCGGTAGAGACTCTGCTGTTCTAGCCTCCAGTGGAAGCTGGTTCCACCATTGAGGAGCCATGACGGAGAAGAGTTTAAACTGCTTGGATTGGGAGCTGACTTCCCGAAGGCGTGGGACGACCAGGAGCCCAGAGGTGCCAGATCGAAGGTGGATGTAGGGTTTGAGCATTGCCTGAAGATAGAGAGGAGAAGCTCCCCTGGTTGCTCCGTAGGCGAGCACCATCTCCTAGTAGCAGATACGAGCTTCGAATGGATGCCATTGGAGTGTGTGTAGAAGGTGGATGACCTGGGAGAACTTGCGGTGCATTCTGAATGAGTTGTAGTGGTTTGGAAAAGAGAAGGAAAACAAAAGAAGGAAAACATGGAAAACTAAAGAGTTGCCTGAGGAGTTTAGAAAGAAGGTAACAGCCAAGCATGGCCAAGTTAAAGGCTTCAATACCATCTCTAATGAGCTTGATGTTCCTGTGAGCACTGTTGCTAATATTACTAAGAACCTTAAGGCCCATAGGACTGTAGCCAACATCTGTAGATGTGGCCACATGAGGAAAATTGATGCAAGAATAAAGAGAAGGATTGTTCGAATGGTGGAGAAAGAACCAAGAAAAACAGTTCCAAGCTGACATTCAAGCTCAATGTACAACAGTTGCAAGCCACACCATCCATCGCTGTCTAAATTAATATGGGTTTCATGATTTAGGAGACCCCACTTCTAAGAGGGAAAGCCAGACTAGACTTTGCCTAAATGCATTTTGACAAACCACAGTCCTTTTGGGAGAATATCCTTTGGACAGACAAAACAAAAGTAGAGCTTTAAAAAAGAAAAAACAATATTTTAAAGAAAAGATGGAGGCTCAACGATGTAATGGGGTTTCTTTGCCACCTCTGGCACTCAGTGCCTTTAATCTGTGCAGGGCATGATGAAATAAGATGACTTTAAGAGCATTTTGGAACAAAACATACAGACCCAGTGTCAGAAAACTGTGTCTCAGTCGCAGGTCCTGTGTCCTCCAGCAGGATAATGACATGAAACATACCTCAAAAAGCAGCCAAGATAGATGAGAAATTATTGGACTGTTTTGCAGTGAGTTCTGCTCTAAATACTTTGAACATCTGTGGATAGAGCCTGATCTTGCATTTGCATCAATCCTGAGAGAACTGGAGCGGTTTGCTGAATTAGCGGTTGTGTAGAAATCTTTTTCAGAGCTACAGAAAGCGCTTAATTGCAGTAAATGTCACCCAAGGCTTTGCAATTTAAAAAAAAGTTTGTGTCCATGCAATATTATTTTGTCTCACTATTTAAATGTATATGTTACATCATAAATCAAACGCAAGTCTGTTCTATTGACTGTGAAATAAAGAATAGTAGATACCAAATACCTTTGTAAATTTCTTATTAGTTCAGAGGAAATTGTGAGTTTTTAAATAAAGGGTACCAAATGTTTTGGCCTCATGTGTAAATGTGTAAATTTGTATGTGTGCGTGCCTGTGTGTGTTCCAGGCGGTGGTTAACTGGGACCCCGTGGACCAGACCGTATTAGCAGATGAGCAAGTGGATGAAAGTGGGTGCTCCTGGAGGTCTGGGGCTCTGGTGGAACAGAAACTCCTCAGGCAGTGGTTCATTAAGACCACCAACTATGCCAAGGTAGCCGAGAGGTTTCAACATGCATATGTATGTGTGTGCAATATGAGACACAGTTTCTGCCACATTTCCAAAATCTGATTGGCTTGCTATAAGAGAGTCTTTGAGGTCAATCAAGGCAAACACCGTGGCTTAGCTACAGCCCGGGCAGTCAGAACAAACCTGGTTTCAAACCGGATTGGTTTTCTTCCTGAAACTTTAGCTGTGCTTTCATGATCTTTTCTGGTACAAGGTCACCAATGGGATAGTTTAGAAAGTGAAATTCTAGCAAAGCCCACACATGTGACACTTCAGACATGCTCACTCAAATGTTAGATGTATTTGAAAGTAAAACCAAATACATTTTGAACCTGCCCTGGCTGGTTAATCAGCAGCCTGCAGAGTCTTGTTCCTAGACTAGCCTTCTCAGACATGGGATGGAGGGCTGTCTGATTGTAGCCATTCTAACTGATCAGACAACTCCACGTCTAGAGCAGCAGGGTCTCAGAAACATTACCTGCCACCGCTAGCCACACTCTGGTCTGAAATTACTAGAGCTTTACATTCAATAGGGATACCTATGATTGGATGTCTAGCGATCATCGTGGGGGATTTGCATGACGTTGAATAAATGCCAGAGAAATTTAGAAGAGGAGATGGAAATACGTTGTTCAGTGAAGCATGTTAAACACTCCCACCAGTAGACGGTCAACCAATTGCATTCAGGTTTACATGCTGTGTCGTGGTTGCTAAGCAAATCTCATAAAATAAATGGACGGGTAATGTCATCTATTCACATTCCCATTTTTTCAAAAATCCTTGCACCATCACCACAACTCGTTACAACCAGAGTTATTATAGTTTTCTGTTTTTAAATTAGATTTTATTTGTATTTGTTTTGAAACTTTATAATTCAGTTTCATTTCAGTTAGTTTACAAACTGTTCTACCTAGTGTTAGTGTCTGTCTTTCAGTTATACTTCTACTTTATTAAGGAAAGGCTCAAAAACTTAAAGGGAACACTCAAATCACACATCGGGTCTCGATGAACAAAATATATAAAAAAAATATATCTTTACTGTACATTGTGTAATTCATTGAGAACAAAATGACGTAACAATGGTCAATGGAAACCAAAATCATCATCCGATTGAGGTCTGGATTCAAACTCACCCTGAAAATTTAAGTAAACAATTGAAACCACAGGCTGTTTCAACTTGCATGAATTCCATGACAGCAACTCATAATGTGACTCAGTAGTATGTATGGCCCCCAAGTGCTTGTATGCACTCCCGACAATGTCTGGGCATGCTCTTGATGAAACGGCAGATGGTGTCTTGGGGAATCTTCTCCTAGTCCTGGATCAGTGCCATCAGTAAGCTCCTGGACAGTCTGTGGCACCATATGTGCCCCAATAGACCACATCCCAGAGGTTCTCAATTGGATTCAAGTCTGGGGAACATAGCATGTATCCCTTTGTCATCTAGGAACTGCCTACACACTTTAGCCACATGAGGCCGGGCATTGTCATGCATCAGGAGTAACCCAGGTCACAATGCACCTGTGTAAGGTCTGACAATGGGTCTGAGGATTTCATCCCGGTACCTAACAACAGTCAAGGTACTGTTGGCTAGCACGTGGAGGTCTGTGCAACCCTCCAAGGATATGCCTCATCACACCATCATTGACCCATCGCCAAACCAGTTATGCTGGATGATGTAGCAGGCAGCGTGGGGTTCACCATGGCTTCTCCAGACATCAGTCATGTAGTCAGTGTGAACCTGCTCTAATCTGTGAACAGAACAGGGCACCACTGGCTGACCTGCTAATTCTGGTTTCTCTGGCAAATACCAATCGAGCTGCAAGGTGATGGGCTGTGAGCACATGTCCCACTTGAGAATGTAAGGATTTCATGCCTCCCTCATGGAGTCTGTTTCTGACAGTTTGGTCAGAAACATGCTCAACAGTAGCCTGCTGGAGGTCATTTTCTAGGGCTCTGGCAGTGCTCCTCTTCCTCCTCACACAAAGGAACTGATACTGGTCTTGCTGCTGGGTTGATGCCCTTTTATGGCCCTCTCCAGATCTATGTCTTGGTCCACATGTATCATCTCATCCCCTGGTATTTCCTCCATGCCATTGAGACTGTACTGGAGACGCGACCAACCTTGTGACAGCAGGTATGGATGTGCTGGAAGAAGCTGGACTACCTGGGCAAACTGAATTGGCTGCAGGTACCGCCTCATGCTACCAGTATTGACAAGGACACTAGCAAAATGCAAAACGAGGGGGAAGGAAAAAAATCTGTCAGGAAGGATAAGGAGAGAGCAATGGTCTGATGGTCTGTGGCCACCATCTGCAAAACATTGACCTTTTTGTGGGTTGTCTGGCTGTTGCCTCTCCAGTGCACCTGTTATCACTTCATTCGCACCACAAAAGGTGACATTGATTCACAGTCGCTTATGCTTCCTAACTGGACAGATTGATATCCCTGAAGTTTAATCAACTTGGTGTTATGCTGTGAGGATTGTGTGTTCCCTTAATTATTTTGTGCTGTGTAGTTTAGTTTCAGTTTAATTTGTTGTAGTTTCAGTTTTTTGAAAGCATCTACAAGTACACATCTATAAACAGCATTCCTCTGTGTGTATTTGCCTTAGGTAAAACAAACGAATGACATTGTCTTATTGGTTTCAACTACTTACCTGTGTTAAAGAAAACACAATGGAACCTATTTATAGAACATTCCTGGCTAGAGAAACAACAGAAAAACTACATCTGGATTACCCCAAATCATCTGGATTACCCAAACTCATCACCTTTTTACTTTCAGTTGTTTTTAGATTAGTTCATATGAGACATTAGAAGAAAACAAAAAGGGTCCAGTGGTCTAGAGATATTGCCTCTGGTGCAGATATACTACTGTGGGTTTCAGTCCTACTCTGCCAGCAGAAACGTTTTCCCCACTGTCCCCAGCTCATTCTTTGCATTATGTTGTCTTAACATGCTATGGATTCACTAAACAAAACATTCTACATGTGTATTTCATCATGACCTTACATGAATTACGCTGAATTTAAAAAACTAAAACCTAAAGTATTTCAAAGTTGATTTTAGTTTTTTATTTTAGCTTTATTACACACAATTACCTGGTTATGATAAGTGATCAGCCCCCTTATAAGTTTGCTCATGTACAACCAGTCACTTCCCAGATCACACACCATGCTAATTGCCCCACACCTGACATCAATTACTTCATAAGAAAACCATCTGTTCCATGATGAGTCCATTACTAGTAGTGCATGGCAATGCAAAGAATACACCATAGTTGGAAAGGTGCTTTCAAAAGGGCTCCGGTACAAAGTTGTGGAAAGGCACAAGTTAGGGAAAGGATACAAAACGATTTCAAAGGTTTTAACTATTCCGTTCAGAGAATTTTTAAGAAGTGGATAGCGTATGGCACCACCAACACCTTGCCTAGATCGGGCATTCCCTCCAACCTGGATGACTGAGCCAGAAGGACATTGATCAGGGAAGCTACCAAGAGACCAATGGCAGCTTTGAATGACTTACAAGTTGTTATGGCTGAGATGGTCAGCCTGTGCATGTGAGAACAATCTTACAAGCTTTACACAATGCTGGCCTGTATGGCAGGGTGGCAAGAAAGAAGCGTTTTCGGAAAGAAGGGTCATACATATTCTCATTTGTGTTTTTCAAAAAAACACTTGGAAGATTCTAATGCCATGTGGCAAAAGCTTTCATAGTCAGATGAGACCAAGATTTAACTTTTTGGACTGCACTGCAAGCGTAATGTTTGGCAAATACCAAACACAGCACACCACTTAACACACCAGACCTACTGTGAAGCATGGTGGTGGCAACATTATGTTGTGGGGGTGTTTCTATTCAGCAGGGACTGGGCAATTGGTCAGGATTGAATGGAAAATAGATGCTGCCAAGTACACAAATTCTTGAGGAATTGGAACCTGCGGCCCTCTGTTAGACAGCTGAAGATGGGCAGGTGGTTCTCCTTCCAGCACGACAACGACTCAAACACACCAGCAAAAAGAACTACGCAGTGGCTTAAGGATAGGAAGGTGAATGTCCTTCAGTGGCCAAGTCAGAGCCCTGAACCAAGTCCAATTTAAAATCTGTTGATGGACTTGAAGACAGCAAGTCAGTCGCCGCTCACCACGAAATGTTGAACTTGAACGATTCAGCATGGAAGAGTTATTTTTTACATTTCCGAACTGTCACCTTTTTAAATTACCTAAATATTAAAAGGCAGAATGTTTAAATAATTAATTAATGGGTTTGGATTTCATGCTCAAGATATAAAAAGTGACTTTCAAAGGGGAACACTGTAAGTTCTTCAAACATGTAAGAGGCAAGGCACGTTACCCTAAGTTGCTCCAGTGGAATGTCCCTGTATGTACTTTAAGTCACTCTGGATAAGAGCATCAGCTAAATGACTAAAATGTTAAATTGTGTTAACCCCCGCAAGGCTGCTGGACCAGACGGCATCTCTAGCCGTGTCCTGAGAGTGTGTGCTGACCAATTAGCAGAGGCATTCATCAACATCTTCAACGCTTCTTTCCACAAGGTAGTCATTGCACTTTGCTTCAATCCACCATAATCCGTGTTCCTAAGAAACGGAAGGTAGAGGAGCTGAACAACTACTGTCCCGCTGCACTCACCTCTGTTGCTGACGGCACTAAGTCGTAGGCAGATCACCAACAATGATGAGTTGGCAGCGTGATACCAGGTAAACAACCTCTCGCTCAACGTCAAGAAAACCAAAGAGCTGAATGTGGACTACCGATTGAAAATGTCTGATCACACCTCGATCCTCATTAATGGAGACGCTGTTACAGCCTGTTTCAGGAACTCAGCCACCAGTACAGAAGCATTCTGTCAAAAACAACCAGCCTGTTTACTAATTTTGTTGCACAGGCCATGATGGACAACTACAGTCCTGGGCACAATGCTCCTTCTAACCGCCCAAATACTTGTACACACGGAACTGAATGTCATAATCTACCTATCTACCCCACCCCATCAATATGCTCCAGAATACAAGTCAGAATGTACTGTCCTATTGCTCTATCTTCACTGCACCTCTTCTGTAACTGCACTTGTATGTAGATTGATATAGACATGTAATCCATAGGGATAATTTAACATCAACTTGATCATTATCATTCAGTAACACTATTGACTGTTAACATATTCCTGTAACTTGGTGTACTCAATATACACCAGAGTATGATTCAGAGGGTATTGTTTACATCTACACATGGAATATAGGTTGTTTCTCCCGTCACACTTACTGTACATATTATTGTTTAAGTTTTTATTCTTTATTGTTTGTTACTATTATAACGGCATTGCTGAGCCGTGACACAAGAATTACAGTACATTTAAACTCCTGTGACAAATATACAGAACTTGATTTAAATAGAAAATTTGATTTTTCCTAATCTTAAAGGAGTGTTCCACAGTAAATCAGTTTCATAGTATACCATTTACAAACGTTACCATAGATGATTTATGGCATATACACGTCTGTTCTTTTTCAATATATCAGAGAAAAGCCGATAGTATATTTCAGTTCCTTTCGCATTCACTGGGGTGCTTCTGTATCCGTCTAAACTTGAGTTACCACAACTCCCAGAATTCCAAGCGAATTTAGTGCCCATCCCCGTTTGAACACATTGACACAAAACATGGGCAATTCAACGGCACACCTCTGTAGAGCTTGACGCTTGAAAATTATACATATTTGTTTTTGAAATTGTGGTCTAATTTCTATTCATCATGCCCGTTTGGTGTTCTGTACCTGGTTGCAGAAATTACAAGCAAGCCCAAAATGAAGGAGTAATCTTTCACAGTTTACAATAGGCTATAAAAAGTTAGGGTCTGCAGTCGGCATTTTAGGTCGGAAGATTATGAAAGGAATCTACGTGCTAAATTAACCGGCACTACAGCCCGAAAGCAGCTGAAAAGCAATGCGATCCCATCCATTTTTCTTTATCTAGAAAGAGTAGCCTATATATAGTAAGGTATAGTAATTTACACACTCAGCTAGCTACTAAATACAGCTGGCACACTACACATACAGTGCAATAACATTACCGAACAGACACAATGTGTGCTCCATTATTAAGGTACAGAAAATAGGTTTAATAAACTTACTCATCTGTTAATTGTCCTCTTGCTACGTCTCTTTCCATGTGTGCTGGAAAACTTCAGTGATTCAGTGACGCATATGCAGTCGTCAGCATTTTTGGTTCAAGCCTTACAAGTAAAGCTTGTCCACGATCCCATTCATTGTCGCAAGTGCTTTTTTCTTCAGTAGACATGGATGGACATATTCCGACAGAAGCACTTAGGCAATTAGAATTTAACCGTGTTTCCACTGGATTATCTGTAAAACATGCTGCCATTTTTGAAGCTGAATATCAAACTCCATTTGTTGTAAATGTTCTTCGGTGTACTCGGGCACAAACAGGTATGGTTGGATGTCACTCAGAATGTAAAAGCAAGTTGTAACATTCCTCATCTGCAAATCCTAGGTTAGTAGCTATTGTGTTACCAGCGACTTTGTTTACAAACTGTTTCACAGAATCCAGAGAACATGCCGGGTGGGCGGGGCTTGGAACAAGGAAGCCAGCATTGTAGTTCTATACATACTGAAAAAAACATACCACCTAGTCTGTTTAGCATTAAAACGGCTGATCGAAACATCACAGAAAGACAAGCTATACCTTAAAATATCAAGGACAACCGAGGCTTTAATGAGTAGGTTTGAAAGCCAGATCAGTATAACAGGGATGCTTATTTTCACGATCGAATACACGCCTATATTCATTTTTCCTATCTCCAAAGTCCATTGGACACACACGGTGACGTCAGCGTGTGAAAATTCCCTGCGAAATTTCAAATCTTGCTCTTACACTAGCCAGGCATGGGTGAAACATATCTCACTGTTCTACAAATGTCTGGGAAAAGCTACTAGCACCTCCAGATAGCTGTAGGGTGAAGTATCCCTTTAACTGAAATCTCTTACGCCCGTTTCAGACATACTCCGTCTGCGGTGCGTATGCGGTCCGTATATTTTTCCGTGCCCATGTTAACAGGCTAGAGCTTTCACACTGCATGCCGATGCGGTCCGGTGATCCGTTCCAGGAGCGGTGCGTATACAGCAGTGCAGCGATCGTTTCCGAACAGAGTCTATTTTTGCTGTGCTGCACCGCACTGAAT
>JACXGM010020111.1:0-18002 GCA_016801145.1 Umbra pygmaea | reverse complement strand
CGTGTTCAGTGTTTAGTGTTCAGTGTTTCTTGTTCAGTGTTTAGTGTTCAGTGTTTATTATTCAGTGTTTAGTGTTTCCTGTTCAGTGTTCGTGTTCAGTGTGTCGTGTTCAGTGTGTCGTGTTCAGTGTTTAGTATTCAGTGTATCTTGTTCAGTCTTTCATGTTTAGTGTTTAGTGTTCAGTGTTTCTTGTTCAGTGTTCAGTGATTCGTGTTCAGTGTTTCATGTTCAGTGTTTGGTGTTCATTGTTCAGTGTTTTGTGTTCAGTGTTTCGTGTTCAGTGTTTCATATTCAGTGTTTCTTGTTCAGTGTTTCATGTTCAGTGTTTTGTGTTCAGTTTTTCTTGTTCAGTGTTTTGTGTTTTATGTTTAGTGTTCAGTGTTTAGTGTTTCCTGTTCAGTGTTCCGTGTTCAGTGTGTCGTGTTCAGTGTGTCGTGCTCAGTGTTTAGTGTTCAGTGTATCTTGTTCAGTCTTTCGTATTTAGTGTTTAGTGTTCAGTGTTCAGTGTTTCTTGTTCAGTGTTCAGTGTTCAGTGATTCATGTTCAGTGTTTCATGTTCAGTGTTTGGTGTTCATTGTTCAGTGTTTTGTGTTCAGTGTTTTGTGTTCAGTGTTTCATGTTCAGTGTTTCTTGTTCAGTGTTTCGTGTTCAGTGTTCAGTGTTTAATGTTGAGTGTTTTGTGTTCAGTGTTTCTTGTTCAGTGTTTTGTATTCAGTCTTTCGTGTTCAGTCTTTCGTGTTCAGTGTTTGTGTTCACTGTTTACGGTTCAGTTTTTTGTGTTCAGTTTTTTGTGTTCAGTGTTCAGTGTTTTGTGTTCAGTGTTTCATGTTCAGTGTTTCGTGTTCAGTGTTCAGTGTTTCTAGTTCAGTGTTCAGTGTTCAGTGTTCAGTGTTCAGTGTTCAGTGTTCAGTGTTCAGTGTTCAGTGTTCAGTGTTTCCGTGTTCAGTGTTTAGTGTTCAGTGTTTCTTGTTCAGTGTTTCGTGTTCAGTGTTTAGTGTTTAGTGTTCAGTGTTTAGGGTAAAGTGTTTCTTGTTCAGTGTTCAGTGTTTCATGTTCAGTGTTTCATGTTCAGTGTTTCGTGTTCAGTGTTCAGTGTTTTGTGTTCAGTGTTTTGTTTTCAGTGTTTCATGTTTAGTTTTTTTGTTTAGTGTTTCGTGTTCAGTGTTTCGTGTTCAGTGTTTCATGTCCAGTGTTCAGTGTTCAGTGTTTAGTGTTTAGTGTCTAGTATTCAGTGTTTAGTGTTCAGTGTTTCGTGTTCAGTGTTCAGTGTTTTACTGTTCAGTGTTTTGTGTTCAGTGTTTCGTGTTCAGTGTTTCTTGTTCAGTGTTTCGTGTTCAGTGTTTCGTGTTCAGTGTTCAGTGTTCAGTGTTCTGTGTTCTGTGTTCAGTGTTCAGTGTTCAGTGTTTTACGTTCAGTTTCTTGTGTTCAGTGTTTAGTGTTCAGTGTGTCACTGTGTTTTCAGCCCCACCAGGCAGTGTTTATTTTGAATCAAGGGTTGTCTGATTAAAAACATTTTATTTTCATTCCTTCTCAAGTGTCCACTACACCGATTGGATAATGACAATTGTTACATATTTTGTAGTTTCACTATGCAGGATCATAAGTGCATTATAGTATAGTGTGTAGTTGCAGTGTGTAGTATCATAAGTGCATCACAGTATAGTGTGTAGTTTTGGTATGTAGTATTATAAGTGCATTACAGTATAGTGTGTAGTTTTAGTATGTAGTATTATAAGTGCATTACAGTATAGTGTGTAGTTTTAGTATGTAGTATTATAAGTGCATTACAGTATAGTGTGTAGTTTTTTATGTAGTATTATAAGTGCATTACAGTACAGTGTGTAGTTTTAGTATGTAGTATTATAAATGCATGACAGTATAGTGTGTAGTTTTAGTATGAAGTATTATTAGTGCATTACAGTATATTGTGTAGTTTTAGTATGTCATTGGCTCATTTCAGCAATAGAAAAAGTTACTTAAATAGTCCTTGTGATGCCCATTTTTTACATCCCCTTATTTTCCATGGTTTTGTGTTTGAAGATATTTTATCCCATTTGATAATATTTTGTTTTGTCAAGGAGACAATATGGTGTCACTTTATGCTGAGGCTTCCCTTGCCATTCATTATAATACATTATGGAAAAGGTCATTACAACAAGGTCCGCACTATAGCCAATAATAGCCCTAATCGACATTTATGACACCATGACATAGTCCTCCATGAGTCCTACAGAGCCCATAAACAGGTCATGCAAAGCCCTTACAAATCTAAAATGGATCCTTTTTGAAGGTTGCCCCTGTGAGGGCCTTATGAAGGTTGCCCCTGTGAGGGCGTTATGAAGGCTGCCCCCGTGAGGGCCTTATGATTGTTGCCCCATGAGGGCGTTATGAAGGTTGCCCCCGTGAGGGCCTTATGAAGGTTGCCCCGTGAAGGCCTTATGAAGGTTGTCCCCGTGAGGGCCTTATGAAGGTTGCCCCCGTGAGGGCCTTATGAACGTTGCCCCCATGAGGGCCTTATGAAGGTTGCCCCGTGAGGGCGTTATAAAGGTTGCCCCCGTGAGGGCCTTATAATTGTTGCCCCTGTGAGGGCATTATGAAGGTTGCCCCCGTGAGGGCCTTATGAAGGTTGCCCCGTGAGGGCGTTATGAAGGTTGCCCCCGTGAGGGCCTTATGAAGGTTGCCCCCGTGAAGGCCTTATGAAGGTTGTCCCTGTGAGGGCCTTATGAAGGTTGCCCCCGTGAGGGCCTTATGAAGGTTGCCCACGTGAGGGCCTTATGAAGGTTGCCCCTGTGAGGGCCTTATGAAGGTTGCCCCTGTGAGGGCCTTATAAAGGTTGCCCCTGTGAGGGCCTTATGAAGGTTGTCCCTGTGAGGGCCTTATGAAGGTTGCCCCATGAGGGCTTTATGAAGGTTGCCCCCGTGAGGGCCTTATGAAGGTTGCCCCTGTGAGGGCCTTATGAAGGTTGCCCCTGTGAGGGCCTTATGAAAGTTGTCCCCGTGAGGGCTTTATGAAGGTTGGCCCCTCTGCTTCTCCATCCAGTTTCTAAATGTTCACCCATCAACAGGTTCAGTTGGGGGGTACAGTTCGGTAAAGGACCCAGAGTCCATGTTTAACATCCCTCACATTCATAAATCCAACAGTGGACACACACATTTCAGACATGAACAAACGCCTAATTTTTCTCCACCGTCTGTCCGTCTCCCGTCAACTCCTCCCTGTCCTGCCCCCCCACACTTACACTTCAGTTTCTCCAGCTCTCCCCCATATCCCATCATCCTCTGCTAGAGACATGGCCCTCCTGCCAGCCTCCTGCAATGATCTATGTGCTGGCCAAGACCTGCCACGCTTCTCCTCTCAGCTCAGTGCTTCCTCTCCACCCTCTCGTCTCCCTAACCTGCCACTCATCTACCAAATAACCATGATACTTAATCTGACAGGTTTGAATATGCATGGATGACACACACACGCACACACACAAACATACACACACAGGGCTAGATATTGCATGGGAGGAGATGTGTCCGTAGAGAGACTCTGCTCTCTCAGTCACTCAGTGTGTTTACTACATTCCCTAAAGCAAACTATGATTCACAATGCTAAGGGTTAGCTATACGTACTCAATGACTCACTCAGCTTCTTGAAACTACACAGAGTTTCTCGTAAAATACGAGACATGTGCGTTTAAAAATACTTTTTAGTACATTTCAATGGATTGCTTAGATCCAATGGAGAGCTTCCTTTACGAAATGCATCTCAACACTCTTGACAGATATCTTGTCTTGTTTTGGAGTGGAGTTCATTTGAATAATAAGTGCTTGACTTGTTCCAGAGCTTTCCATAATGATCGAGTGGCTTCCATCTACTTTACAAAAAGAGGAGCCTGTCTTGTCACAAGCACAGATTAATAATACACAGTGGCGAAAATCTGTTTAACCAAAGCAGAATGAAAGTAGAATATACAATGAAAACTAGCATAGTGGGCAATAATATTGAGATTTCACTTAGTTCAATGGCCATTCATTGGTGAATCTAGCCTTCACACACAGATACAATGACCCTACAGAATAGGATGCACTGTTTAAAATCACTATGAAATGTACTGAATGTTTCCTGATTGCAAGAAACCAGACAAATGAATTTGAACCAATATTTCAATTTGTGGAATATCAATGTAGCCTAATAGTAAAAAAACTCATAGGTAAAATGTAAAAACAAAATATTATATGTTGGAACATAATTCCTGCTTTCAAGAGTTCCCTTAGAATGTAATGGAATTTCTGAAATGTATGGTTGTTTAAAGTACAGTATTTATTCTTAAACACAATTCCCATCATGCTTTGCAGGTATATAAATTATCTGTAATTTTGATCATTTGTATCCAGAGTGATTTATAATCCAAACAAAGTGTATAAATATATAGTATCACCTTCATCACATGTAAAAACCTATAGTTCTAATGAAATTGTATTTGTGTTTTATCAGTTTTCAATTTGAACATGTAAAAACCTATAGTTCTGATGAAATTGTATTTGTGTTTTATCAGTTTTCAATTTGAACATGTAAAAACCTATAGTTGTAATGAAATTGTATTTGTGTTTTATCAGTTTTCAATTCAAACATGTAAAAACCTATAGTTCTAATGAAATTGTAGATGATTCAGCAGATAATCCAACATTTTAAGAACAACATTACCCCCAAATAAATCTGTAAAACTGTGGGCATTTCAACTTCAACAGTGTAGAATATACAGTAATTAAAAGTGTCTGTGAATTTAGTTAATTCTCAGTGCATAGGGGGCTAGGATGGGGGGCACTTCTGAATGTGTGCTATCTTTCATCCCTCAGGCGTACTGTATTATTTGCTACATTATTATCACATATATTCTACTCTATTATCACGTATTTGCTGTTGTATTAGCACACATGCTACTGTATTATTACATATTCGCTACTGTATTATCACATATTTGCTACTGTATAATCACATATTTGCTACTGTATAATCACAAATATTTTAAACTACTATATCATCACATATTTGCTACTGTATTATCACATATTTGCTACTGTATAATCACAAATATTTTAAACTACTATATCATCACATATTTGCTACTGTATAATATTTGCTACTGACATACAGTTTTTCTGACTATTGCATTGTTCAGGTCACAGTGCGTTAAACTAAAGTTGAAGTTTGTGAACACTCAAACCATATTAATTCCCCTGTTGGAAAGAAATGTAAGATTGTAAATTCAGTTTTTGAAGTGTTAGTCGCTTTGGAGACATGTTAAACCTGGAGGGCCCTGAGCAATCAAATCTGGTTTCCAGATGTTCCTGCGGTTTTAGCCAAAACAGTGTTCCACGTCTGTTAGTGGATGGGAAGCCAAAACATTGTGTGTTGGAAGTAAAACCATCTGAAAACCAACTCCAACCCCTTCTCCCTCATGGCCACTTAACAGAATCTCATTCCTCAACCCATAGATTAATTAGCATTAAAAAAAGACTTTTCCAGAAGCACTCCCACCACAACAATGTTTAAATATATACACTCACTTGTATGCGTCTCGTTATTTTAGCTTTAGTGTGTGCCGTTGTGTGCGTGTGACCACACCCCCGCCCCCAATTTGCTAATTATCTTCTCATTAGCCGCCAGGTGCTAACTGCTACTGGCAGAGGGTACGACCGCACGTCATGCACAACCTGGCACACAAACCCACACACATATCAGGTGACATGACACCAGTGTAATGACGCTGACCTCTGACCCCCACTTCCTGATAATTAACTGGCAAAAAGGTTTCCAATGCGAAGGTGGTATGTGCGTCTGTGTGTGTCTGTGTGCAAGAGAGGAAATGAGAGCAAAGGCAGGGAGGAAGGGAGGGGCGTTTATTAAATGTCAATGAAACCAATGAGTTTAAATCGATGCTGAATGAGGAGGTGAAAGGTCAGGACAAAATGAGTACAGGTACGACAAGGCGAGGAGGCATGATCCATTACGATGAAACTTTGTATTCCAGTTTTCTGGGTTTCATTTTTTTGGGTGTGTTGAACCTGAACAACCAGTAGAGCAAACACTTGGACGGCACAATAAAATAGAATAGTCAAAAGGATGTGGGTAAAACCATTTGATAAGAGCAATATTGTGTAAAAAATCTGGGTTGATGGAGGATTGTAGTGTGATGAGGCAGCTGAAGGCTCTCTAAAAAGCTGAACGTGATTACAGCGTGTTTGCATGACATTGATGGGCATGTTGAAAAGAGTCCGTACTGTATATATAGTTCTTCATTCCAATACAAATGTCAACATTTAAATTTAGAATTAGAGGAAGAATCATTAACAATGTCAGAAGCTTTAACTATGTGTGTGTGTTTGGGCACGAGTAAAAGTAATTTTATTCTTAAATGCATTATTAGCAGTATGGTTTAGTGTTTTTTGTCTTGTTTTTAGAGACAATTATGAAAGAAAACATTCTGAATTTGCAATCCATTTTTCCTATGCTGTGATGAATCATTCTGATGGCGTTAACACCAGCAAGTCTGTGATATTTACGTGTTCACTGTGTTGAAGCTCAGTTGCACAGTTAACCTTCAAAATCTGAATAATCTGTTCATATGCAGAGTTTTCAGTGGTGCTTGTGAACCCTTTAGCATTGTCTATATTTCTCCATAAATATGACCTACAACATCATCAGCTTGTCAGTCAGAAAAGTACATATAGTTAAGATAACCCAATTAAACAAATGAGACAAAATTATTATATTTGTTTTGAACCTTTGCTTTCAGTATCTTTTGTGACTCCCTTGTACAGCAATAACTGGTAATTTTCAGATAACTGTTGATCAGTCCTGCACATTGGCTTGGAGGAATTTTAGCCCATTCCTCTGTACAGAGCAGCTTCAACTCTGGGATGTTGGTGGGTATCCTTACATGAACTGTTGCTTCAGGTCCTTCCACAACATTTCCATCAGATTAATGTCAGGACATTGACTTGGCAATTCCAGAACATTTACTTTGCTACATGACTCACCTTCACTTGAGATTCAGTTCACGGTGAGATATCATGACATTTCCCTTTAGAATTTGCTGGTATAATTCAGAGTTCATAGTTCCATCAATGTTGGCAAGCTTTCCTGGCCCAGATGCAGCAAAACAGACCCAAACCATGATACTACCACCACCATGTATCACAGATGAAATAAGATTCTTATGCTGGAATAAAGGTTAACTTTTGGTCTCATCTGTAAACAAAACATTTTTTCAATGGCCTTCTGGCTTGTTGATGTGATCTTGAGCAAACTGCAGACTGGCAGCAATGTACTTTTTGGAGATAAGTGTATTTCTCCCTGTGACCCTGCCCACCATACTGCAGTTGTTGTTCTCCTGGGGCAGGTTGCACCAGCTGGACGTAAAAAAGTCCGATGTTGTGAGTGGAATTTACACCTGTTGCACCAAATAAAAATAAGACCAAGCATAGACTAAGTCCAGCGTAAGCAATGCATGTCCGCGAGATAAGAATATTCCTAGTGATAGTTGCTAGGCAGTGTTATTTCCTTAATTAATCCAACTAGATAAAATAGACAAAGACAGTTTTATTGTTCCAACATTGCCCCCACTCCATAACCCATAGATTGTAAAATAAAAGATAAGCTACCATTAAAATACTTGCATTTTTTTTGCTTTGTATGGTTAAAAATATATTATTTTCCTGTAATTATAAATTCCACTTATAATTAAATTGATCCCTAAATTTGATGTGCCTGCAAAATCATTCTAAATAATAAATCCCATTTACTAATTACAAAGCCAAAGAATGTGTGCTTGTGCTGTGCACTACAGCATGAAAAATGGATTTAGCTTCTTTAACCAACTTTAGTTAGACAAAACAATTTGCATTGTCCTTACTTGAGAAAGATAACAGAAAATATATTCACCATTTAGCATGAAGAAGGGCAGTGAAGTGTCAGGCTTAACAAGCATTAAAATTCAATACTGTTATGAGTATATGAAAACATATTGTTTTATGTATTGAGATAGATGGCACAGCTGAAAGTGACTGATCAAGATTTGTTTGTAATGTTTAGTAATGTTACTTCAGTTTTAACAAACAACACATTGGCTATTTCTAGGCATTGGATTGATAATCCATGTAGTTAAAGCTGTAATACATTTCTATCTAAATTTACCCTTAAAAGTAGGTTACCCTTTGCCTTTTACTAATCTGAAAGCTTGTTCAAACCTGATAATTGCCACCCCAATCAGCTGTTAATTCATAGCTAATAGAGACAATACAATTTGGGGTTGCTGCAGATGTAAACAATGTACACTGCATCTTCAATTGAACAAAAACGGTCTTTCTTAAATGGTACGGCTAAGTGTTAATGCAATCAGAGAGTCAGAAAAACAAGACATTTTTTATTATTTATATAATTGCCCTGCCCTGGCTGCGCCTGCTAGCTACTAGGCGTAGAATCTATGACAGGAATAGCTCATTGAGCGCTTACGCACAGCTGGTGCAACAGGTAAAAATATAAAGTCTGACGTAAAGGGCATTTTAGGACAAACGTACATTACAACATATACATCCACCTGATTTTGGACTCACCTGATTTTGGACTCACATTAGCCAATGTCGAGTTCTCAGGGGATTTTACTTTACTTCTGCCCAAACTCGAAAAAGGCCTTGGCCATCAACAAGGTAAAATGGAATCAACTTAAACAACTTTTTCTTTAATTGTCCTTCTTTTATTAATTGGGTTAGGTACCCATGTTCAGTTAGGATTTGTTGTAAGGTAGATTTGGTTATAATTTGTAGTTAGACGAATAATTGGAAGTTATTCATTTGGTCAAGTTGAAAACCTTTACAAAAAAGGAGATAACAAAACACAAAATACAACAAAAACTTCAAACTCCCTACCTATACAAATGAAAATAAGTTCTCCTTAACCTTACATTAATTTCACTAAGCAACATTACTTCAAAAAGCACAGTCATTACCATGGTATTACTCCCATGCTACCACTATCACGCTGTTACATGAACTAACATGATTGCAAGGTAGTTAGAAATTAACTACATTAACTTCAGCACTAACCATTAACATTTGCATTTAACATTAAACTATTATAAAACTATAACCAGGCCCCGGCTCAGCTGGCTCTACTCCAGGCCTCTGCTCAGCCGGCTCTACATCAGGCCCCTGCTTAGCCAGCTCCACCCCAGGCCCCTGCTTAACTGGCTCTACTCCAGGCCCCTGCTCAGCCAGCTCTTCTCCATGCCCCTGCTCAGCTGGCTCAACCTCAGACCCTCTCAGCGCTACAGTCTTCAGGGCTCCCCTGAGCGCTACAGTCTTCAGGGCTCCCCTCAGCACTACAGTCTTCAGGGCTCCCCTCAGCGCTACAGACTTCAGGGCTCCCCTGAGCGCTGCAGTCTTCAGGGCCCTCTGTAGCATTGACATAATCTGGGCCCTTCGCAGTGTTGACACCACCAGGGCCCTCCTCTGCACTTCTTCCTCCAGAGTGGTCACCAGCAGCGGTGACAGGGGCCCTTGCTGGGCTGCCGAGACCCCCTATGGAACCTCCACCTTGGGGACTGCTGGTGGGGGTGCTCTCAGGTACTGTGGGGGGTGGTTCTGACCCCTCTTTTTCTTTTGCTGGGTTGGGGCGCTCATTTGGTTTATGTCCGCTTCAGGTGTAGCAGCAGTTGTGGGGGGGTACTGTCACGTCCAGCCCAGTGTGGGCTGGCGTGGCATGTACTGAGAAATTGACTCCTTTTCTGTTCTATTACATGTATTTTCGTATAGTATGGCAGTGCTTTGCACTGTAGGTTTGTGTTAGGTTCTGTGTACTGTCCCTTTAAGTACTTGTGACACCTCTAGAAACTAGAGGGAGGTGTCGGGCATTGATCATCTGTTTGTGTGTGTTACATTGTGACTATTGGAAGACTTTCATCCTGGACAGAGTTAATATGTAGTAAGTGTGAGAAGGGTGTGGTGTAGTTTGAGTTTAGGCGTACGCCCTGTATACATATATTTAGTTTAAGCGTTCTATTCCGCTACAGAGCATAGCAGATAGATGTATTTGTTGTGCCTTCTGTTAATGCAGTTTGAGTTATGCGTAAACTCTGCATCTGTCCTTGTTTCTCGATAAAGCATAGTAGTAATATAGATGTATATATTAATTGTGCACTCGCTACACCGTTCATCTGCAATGCTTCACCGTTTGTACTCTTTCCGGACCAATCTTCAATAAACCCAACACACCATCTGCATGCCTTGGTCTCCCTTCCTCACTCTACTGCCACACGTGACACCCACCTTCTTGGTTCTCCACTGGAGCTTCAGTCAGGTAGACTATAGTAATTGTAGGCTAAGGTTTCTTAATATCTCAAATTTTGACAGGAATTGGGTTGTACATAATAATTGCTATAAGTTATAAAATCGGTTCACATACAAAATCATGTTTTGTTAGAGGTGCTTACTAACAGTAAATTAGATATTGGATACACTTAGAATGACACACACTCCAGGTTTCAGCTCCACGTGATTGATAAATGAAAACTCCAACGTTTTTTTGCATCAACTTGCCTTCCTCAGTTTCAAAATATATTTTGTAACACTCAGACTGTGCTACCTTCCCCTCTTCTTAATGACACACATAACTTTTTATCAGACCCTTGAAACCAGATAGGCTGAATAGGGTATTATTGTACTATCAGAATGAGTAGATCATATTAAAACTGAAGTAATCTTTAAAAGCCATCCATATTCATATAATAATATGGTGATATTGTAAGATAATAATGAAATAAATTACATTGCTCATAGTGTCTTTGGCATGGCTCAAAATAGGTATGACTTAGGTTGACAAAGGATTATTTCTGAAGGTTAAATCATTTGGTTTACATTATCATTTTCATGTTATATTCCGAAACATTAAATGGAGTGCTTTTTATGTAAACAAAATGGTCCAAACATGAGATTCCTTAAATTATTAAGTGATATAAAAGATCTGAATCTTAAAATAACTGAAATGAGTGTTTCATTTCACTGTAATGATTCATAATGCCCATCACTAGTTAATATTGTCACACCAACTAACATGATGTAGCCTCAGATTTGTGCTTACTTCAATGGAATCTACATGACAGCAGAATAGCGGCCCAAATAACATTGATTTAAGTACATTATTCACCAAAAATCAAATGTTTAGCTAAGAAGTAGACATTTGTATCGGTTGAAATTGTTAATTTCAGTGGCTTGCCAAACTATCACAGACAATAATGATTCTAATAGAACTTTATATATTTATATTATGACAGCTAAAGTGTTTGAAAAGGCTGGTGGTCCTCCAGGAGATGGTTAGGAACCACTGAACTAGCTTATCAAGCACAAAAACTTGCATGAGGTCAAACTTTTAGGCAGGGGCATCGATAGGATGGTAAAAAAGTGGCCTCGCCCATGTTGAAACGCCCTTACATTCCATAGTGTTCAAAATTATATTCTAGCATTCAAGGTTAAGGTTAGCCATGTGGTTACTGAAGTTACAGAAGTCGCCGACTTAAAGCCCATCCACCATCCCCTACCAATAACGATGCTATTTACATGCTACGTCATGATCTTCTGATTACATTTTAGGTAATTCAGATTTTTTATTTAGTTTCCTACTAACGTAATTGAACCTGTCATACGTTCATAGTTCACATATTTCAGTTTTGCTAAATAGTTCTCCTAGATCATAATTCCATGGGATTTTGTGATCTTTTCTGTATCTTCGCCAGCTGAGGAAATTCAACCAACCACAGGAGCTGTTGATTCAGTTCTACTCAGCTCTCATTCAGTCTGTTTTATGCACATCCATCACCCTCTGGTTTGGTTCAGCTACCAAATCAGACAGCAGGAGACCTAAACGGACAGTCCGGTTTTCAGAGAGGATTATTGGTGCCCCACTGCCCACCCTCCAGGACCTGTACTCTTCCAAAGTGAGGGCAAGAGCAGGTAAAATCATCACAAACTCCACTCACCCTGGACACCACCTTTTTGAACTGTTACCATCAAGAAGGCGACTTGGATCACTGGCCACAAGTACATCTAGGCACAGGAACAGTTTCTTTCCACATGCCCACACACATCCCAAGGTGTAACGCTTTCCCTGTTCATGTGTTATTTAGTTTCCATGTAGTCTTGTTTTTGTATCCCTTGGTTGTGTTCAGCATATCTGTTCCAGGTTTTAGTTTCCTACCTACGTATCCTGTCCATATTTGGATCTTCCTGTATTCAGTTTTCCCACTCTTTGTAACACATGTTTTAGTTATCCTTTTCATTAATGACCTTCACATATGCACTCCTTTAGTAGTCAGTCCCCTATTTAAGTTCTCCTTAGTTTTAGTGCCGTTGTTGGCCATTGTGTATCCTGTTCTGTAATGTATTCTGGCCGATCCTGCATTCTCTTTTGCCTTTGTGAGTACCAGTGGTGTATTGTGTTGTCCCTGTTTTGACTAACTTTGATGTGCCTCGTCTGGAGCTGTCATTTTCAGTAGTACAAGCTCTCATCTGCATTTTGTTATGGTACTGAACACCAAGTCTCAAGCTTTTCCGTTTGGAATTATCTTCTGCGTGTTTGTTGTTCTGTAGAGACTTCAGTTAAGCGTGTTTATAAATAAAAGCAATATTATTTATTCAACGCCTATTGCTTCCTGACATGTCCTTTTTCCAAGTGTGACACAAGGCATATGCCTGTAAGTGCAATACTCCACTGTTTGGTGCAATATCTTCTAAACACAGGTGATTTTTATGTTTATTCATGCTATTCAAAATACTCTAAATATGTTCATAATCTGTAGATGTTTATTAACCCCAACTGTGACAATTTAATTTTATACTTTTTTCATATTTTTATAACTTTATATTTTTATTCTTAGAATTCGTATGACTATGTTTCTTGTTGTATCTGGAACATGCACACTTGGCAATAAAGCTATTTCTAATTCTAATGCTAGAAAAATCAACCCCAACACATTTACCTGGATGTTTCCTTCATAAAACGAAAATAGTTGTACATTTACAAATGCTTTGTCTGTTTTTTCACGTTTTTACTCTTTATTTTTATTGAATGAATAAATAAAGCAAAGTGGGGCAACTTTGCAATAAATCGCTGTATTCATATTACTGTAGCAAAAACACACAGTGAACTATGGCTAATGGAATGTGATTATTTCATGCACATCTCCTACTGAACAGCCGACTTCATGGTGATAAAGCACTTTATGTTGTTTTGCATCAAACATTTTAGTGTGTTCTTGGCCTAGTGCCATCTAAGCTATGTCACTTGTCTCAACTTAGAACATTAAACCTGTAAATTATATTTAATCTTTACTTCTCACAAAATTGAGATGTCATTCAATTTTCTATGTTTGGTGCATGCTTTTAAATGTCTGTTCTGCTAGAAAATGAAAGTGTAGCAACTCATTTTAAATAATGCAAAGGATTACATTACTGCTAACATAATTCTTTCATGTAACTGTAGTCAGTAACTGATTGCATCCACCAAGCCTGGCTGTAAATTTATATGTGTATGTTTTGAAACATATTCTGTGTCTTTCAAAGAGAATGAATGATAGTTTTAATTTAATTTTTTTTTAATTTAACCTTTATTTAAACAGGTAAGTTGACTAAGAACAATTTCTTATTTACAGCAATGACCTGGGAGCAATTAGGGTAAAGTGTCTTGCCCAAGGACACAACAACATTTGGCCCAGTCGGGAATCGAACTGGCAACCTTCTGACTACAAGTCTGACTCCCTACCCACTGAGCCATCTGCGCCGGATAGTTGTGTAAGAAGAGATGGAGCCAAGAGAAGCACAGAGGCAGAGAGAAATTATCAGCTTCTCAGTTGCTTACATAGTTGAATATTTGTTAAATAAAATAAAATAATAATGATGTGTAGAATATGACAAAGAAAGATTTGACCCAGGGTAAAGTAGCTGGAGGGAAAGGCAAAGAAAGTGCAAGACAACCAAGGAGATGGCCAAACATTAATGTAGGAAGGCTAAAGGTCCTAGAAAAGTTGCATTTACACCACACTGGTGGTCTGCTTCAACAGGGCAGGCGTGTGACCCTTATGTAAGGGAACTAGGAGACGTCTTGAAACAGAATGTGGTCCATTCCCTCCAGAGGACAGCATGGGAGGGAGATAGAAGAGAGATAGAGATGAATAGATTTGACACAAGGGAGAACGAGAGGCAGAACACAAGAAAATGAGAGCGTCTGGCAGACGCAAAGAATACACTGGATCATAGCTTTGGGGCGCATGGAGGGTCGATGTCCTATATATTCCAGGTGGGTCAGTGACTCCCTCGGGTCTTCTCTGTCGTGCTAGTAGACAGTGGAACAGACCAGGCGCTTGCACACACACACACACACACACACACACACACACACACACACACACACACACACACACACACACACACACACACACACACATACACACACAATAGTCTGGCTTTTAACTCCCATAACTCACCTCTCTCTCTACTGGAGCTACTCTCTACTGGGTGGCCAGAGGCAGTGAGTGTATGGTGTGTGACGTGTGTGTGTTTTCAGCGCTCTTGTAAAGGAAACTTCTGCACTGTAAGTTCTTCCTTGTCAGTTGTACTCTCTTAAACTACAGAGAAGAAAGCTCGGAGACGCACACAGTGTATCTCTGGTGGGTTTATTCCGGACATTGCTTTCCATCCTTTATAATATCATAAACTGTATTTTCTCTCTATCAGTTCCAATAAATTCTCACCCTGGCAAATCCATGTTTATTTGGGAATAACCTTGGCGTGTCAGCGTCGGGGCATTGCGGAAGCCTCCGCGGTCTGTTTAAATTGTTCTGTGATTGGTGTGTGTCTCTTCCATATTAGGGAATGTGTATGTATGTGTGTTTCCGTGTGTCAGAAGGTAGATTGCAAAGTAGTGAACTGTATCAGTGAAACAAGAAGTATGCTGCCTGATACAGCTATTTCCCAGATGGTACTCTACTCCATATGTAGTGCCCTACGTCTGATCAGGGCCCCAATGGTAGGGAATAGGGCACCATTTGGGACTATAATGGAGAAAATACGAATATATAACTGGTTTCAGTTGGTACTTTACCCTCAATACAAGTTAATATACTGGGGGCTTGCACAATCTCCATGACGACCAGCTAAATCCACCACTCATTAATGGGTAATGTCTGAACGGACTTGACAGAACAAGAAACCAAGAAAAAGATAGAAAGATCAAATGAAGGTAAGTTGTGGCTTTGATAAACATACAAGATGGACTAAAACAATGGACTGCTTTCAGATTTTCAATTCCGGGGGGGTGGGGGGGGTTGCTAAAATGTTCAAAAGCGACCGTCCTGCAGAAGAGCAAGTACAGGGCAGCAGGGTTAGGGTTTATTCAAGGACAGGGCAGCAGGGTTAGGGTTTATTCATCTGGGGATCGACGGGTTGCCAGTTTTGAATTGACTTCTAATTAGGAGGTGCTCTGACACCGTGGAACTCATGGATCCACTCCCAGGCAGAGGGAAGGATGAAAGGCAACCAGCGATGGAAACAAAGGCAGGGGAGGAGAGAAGCAGTGGGCTCTGATAACAGAAGACTTTTTTTGTCTGTGATATTAATATTAATTGTATTTATTATCAGTATTTATTTTATTGTGGAAAAAATGCAGGTGCTTCCAATGATACAACACATCAACGTATACTCATTGCGATATGTGGGTAACGTAATGGAGATGTTGCCACATTACATAGTTAGACTTACAATATGGCCATTCAATTGTGAGCTTTCGTACATATTTCGTACAAATTCTAATGAATTTCGCTACATGTATGTGTATGTGAAAATAAAGTACCTTTACGTTTACATATTAAATCGCCGTTCTACCAGAACATTATAAAAATAGACCAATTGGTTACAGTTTTAAGTACTTGAGGAACGTTTAGTTCAGGCATAACAAACTAGGTGAGTGAGGTTATGTTTAGGTTAAGGTTAGGTTAATGTTAGGGTAAGGTTATGGTAAACTGACTTTTTTATTTTCATAACCGTAAAAGCCTTTATGTTTCCATAACAATGGAAAAGTACATGTGTATTTTTTTTTGTTTTGTAAGGATTTCTATGTATCGCCATGATAACAGCCTGTCTACACTAACATGAAGATTTATATTGCAAGGCCATCATAGAAAGAGAGAGATCCTCTTGTCACTTTATATCATTAACATCATGACATGAGCTGGGTCTTTAGTCCTACTATAATGGGACATGATTGCTTTATTCTACAAAAAAGAGAATCTACACAATAATTGCAATCAAGTTGATGGCAAACCATGTCTCTAATTATGATAAAAGCTGCTTGTCTTCTCCATCTCATAACGTATCTAACACACTGTTACTGGAACATGAGTAGGCCTCTTTGGTTTGGAGACAGCCCACTCTGAAACCCATAGTCTACACCATGGTCTGCAGTTGGAATCCAACACAGTACATGTGAATACGCCTTGAAGGAAACTGACTAGCCAATTCTCCACAATGTCTGCTGTACCGGCTCAATCATATCTGCCCCACTTCCTGATGGTGTGGACTCTGGTAACTGACCAGCACAGTACTCAGATGTACATCTTAATAATTAGTAGGTCTGCAACGATGAGCTAACATAATCAACATTGTTGATTATAAAAATTTGCCATCTTGGAATTTCATTGTTGACTCATTACAGAGATGTTCTTAAGGCAGCAGATCTTGGCGCTTTTCCCTTAAGAACCTTTCTATTCATTCATTTGTAACTGCAATGCACTACAGGATGGGCTGGGGGCAGTATCGCATTGTCTACCATGACTGAATGACTTTAAGGCTACTCGTGAGGAAGACGTATGAACGATTCTGCCGTGGAAAGGAAGTCCGAAGCCTTCACCAGTACTGGAGCATTTCAGCGAAAACAAACCAGCGAAACAAGATCAGTGCTAACACTGTAAAGCAGAGTTGCATAAACATTTTAAATGCAAGCACCCTACAGCTGTGATATCTACTTGGGAAAGGTATATTTTTGGGACTGTTTCCTGCTTTAGCCAACTGGCTATAATATTAGTATTGTAATGTTTATTAGTTTACCTGTCGGAAAACAAGGTCTTGTGGATGTTGCTGGCTAAAAGACAGCCTGATTTCTCAGAAATCCGTGAAATGACCAAAGAGTCTTAATTTCTAAATATGCGGCAGTTTCACGGAATGGCAGAAAATTCTATGAAATGAACACGGACCGAAAGCCGGGGCAGTGTCACGGAAAGGTCTGCGATGGGCACAAAGTGAGACCTTGCTGTTAACTCGATGTAAGCCTTACCCAAACCCTTACCCTAACCTTAACCACTCAGAAACTTTGCTGTTAACTCGATCTAAGCCTTTACCAAACCCTGCATGGATTTTAACTCAAAACCTCTGGGATGTGAGTCGCATGTTTATACACCCGTCCACCATTCCCATCATACCAACCTGCAAATCTACGCTATTTACACTCTGCTACGTCATCATGCAATTCCGTGAAGCTTCCACAGATTTTAAAGTTAAGGGTCCGTGGTAATTTCAGAGAATTCTGAGAGATCACGTTGCTAAAAGAACACTATTTTAGTTGTGTTTTTACATGCGTTTACATGCGTTATGTGCAATAGTAAGTCATTTATGGGAGTAGCCTATCCTGTCTTGTCTTCTTCCCTATGTTTTATCTTGCATTGATACTAGTGTTCCTTCTTAATAGTACTAGTTGGTCTGTGTTTTGGAGTATATCTGTCACAATGTCCATAGTCTTGGTGCCTGTTCTGTGTCACTACAGGGTGGTTTCTCCCCTATATGTTTTGTTTTGGTTTTGTTTCCCGCTCCTTTTGTCACATGATCCCGTCACATGTTTTGATTAACCAATCAGTTCTGTTGTTTAGTCCACACCTGCACCTCCTTCCCTCGTTAGTATGGTATTTAGTTCTGAGT